>PVKS010028109.1:0-26810 GCA_004027875.1 Aplodontia rufa | reverse complement strand
CTATTCGGTTCCACTGGTCTTCGGTTCTGTTTTGATACCAATACCATGCTGTTTTTGCTACTACAGCTCTGTAATATAATTTCAGGTCAGGGATTGAGATGCCCCCTATTTCTTCTTTTCTATAGAGTAGTGTTTTGGCTAGTCTGGGTCTCCTGTTGTTCCATATGAACTTGAGAATTGCTTTATCTGTATCTCTGAAGAATTCCACAGGTATCCTGATGGGGACTGCGTTGAATCTGTAAAGGGCTTTGGGTAGAATGGCCATCTTTATTATATTGATTCTGCCTAACCATGAGCATGGAATGTTTTTCCATCTACTCAGGTCTTCTCTAATTTCTTTTTTTAGAGTTTGATAGTTTTCTTTGAATAGGTCTTTAATATCCTTTGTAAGGTTAATGCCCAAGTATTTCATTCTTTTGGAATTGATGGTGAATGGGAGAGATTTTCTGATTTCTTCTTCTGCGGCTTTGTTGTTGGTGTAAAGAAATGCTAGTGATTTGCTGGAATTGGTCTTGTATCCACTTACTTTGCTAAAGTCACCTATAATGTCCAGGAGTTTTCTGGCCGATGTTATTGGGTCTTGTAGGTATAAAATCATGTCGTCTGCAAATAGAGATAACTTAACTTCCTCTTTTCCTATAGGAGTACCTTTGATTTCCTTGTCGTGCCTGATAGCTCTGGCAAGGGTTTCAAGGACTATATTGAACAAAAGTGGGGATAACGGACAGCCTTGTCTCGTACCTGACTTCAGTGGAAATGCTTTGAATTTTTCCCCATTGAGGATAATGTTGGCTATGGGTTTGTCATAGATGGTTCTGACATAGTTAAAGTATCTTCTTTTTATCCCTATCTTTTCCAAAGTTTTGAGCATAAAATGGTGTTGAATTTTATCAAATGCTTTTTCTGCATCAATTGAGATGATTATATGGGTTTTGTTTTTAATTCTGTTTATGTGGTGAATTACATTTATTGATTTGCATATATTGAACCAGCCTTGTTTCCCTGGAATGAAGCCCACTTGGTCGTAAAGGATTATCTTTTTAATATGCTTTTGTATCCGATTAGCTAAAATTTTATTAAGGATTTTTGCATCCATGTTCATCAGGGAAATTGGTCTGTAGTTTTCTTTCTTTGACGTGTCTTTGTTGGGCTTTGGAATCAGTGTAATGTTTGCCTCATAGAAAGTTTTTGAGAATGTTCCCTCTCTATCAATTTCCTGGAAGAGCTTGAAGAGGATCGGTGTTAGTTCTTCTGTGAAGGCTTGGTAGAATTCTGCCGTATATCCATCTGGACCTGGGCTTTTCTTTTTTGGGAGAGCTTTGAATACTGCTTCAATTTCGCTTTCTGTGAATGGTTGGTTGAGATTTTCAATATCCTCCTGTGTTAAAGATGGGATGACATCCCAACACGGGAAAAGATAATTATTAAAATATAAGTGCCAGAAATTGAAGTTATAGAAAAAAGAAAGACCTAATGAAAATTGTGCTTTTGATTGGAATTTCAGGTATTAATATGAACTAATTCCTTATTAGATACATGATGGACAGACAGGTAATAGAGAAGTAGTTATGAGGTACATATGCATGTGTGGTCATTTTAAAATATGTCCAAACATTCCTGGACATTCTTTCTTTCAAAAAGCAGGGCTTAATTTCTCTTCCCTTGAGAGTATACTGTACTTTGTGACTTATTTATTATGAACAAAGATGGTATAAGTGACAATATGTGACATGTGAGGGGGACATGCCTGTTGTGTCCCCCTCATTCTCTTGGACACTTCCTTTGAAGAAGACCAGATGCCACATTATGAGGACATCTAAGCAGCCCTGCAGAGAGGTCCATGTATCAGAAACTAAGAACTCTTATTTACAGCTAGGAAGAAGCTGAGGGTTTTGCCCATAGTCATGTGAATAAATTATCTTGAAAACAAATCCCCCAGCTCCATTTGAGCTTTCAGACTGATACTTTGAATATAACTTGTGAAGGGCCTGAGTCAGGTGCATCTGGCTAGGCCTCTCCAGGATTTCTGATCCAGAGAAACTATGAAAAAAGAAGTGTATTTTGTTTTAGCTGCTGAAATTTGAGGGTAAGTGGTTATGCAGTAATAGATAACTAAAGGAAATCCTGGCACTAAGGAAAGGTGCACTGCTGTAACAAGCCTGGGCTACTGAAGTAGTTTTGGAGCTGAGCAGCAGGCTGAAGGTAGAAGGACTCAGAAGGGAATGTTTGTGAAAACGTCAAAGGTGTTGAAAAGATGTGAGTAGAAGGCAGATGGCTTTTGCGGAGGCTGCCAATGAGGGCTTAAATAAAAGTGGGAGGAACTCTCTGGATGCTGGAGGGAAGGTAGGCATGCTAAGGAGTGGCGAGAGGCTCAGCACCCTTTTCCTCTGAGCTAATGTGCTGAGTGGAATGTGTGCTCCAATGGTCAAGGCAAGGATTCTACCAAGAAGAGAGATGAAGCTGTACCTGGTTTCTTCTTGCCCCATAGAATAAATATTGAGAGGAGAGAGAGAAAGTGAAGGAAGACTTATTAAACCAGACAGGATCCAGCACTTGGTAATTTTGAAAACGCCCATTCTCTGTAGGTGACAAATGATATCTAATATGGGAAATGACCTCAAGATCAAATCAAGGACACAGTCAAGGATGTTTGGTGTACAGATAAACTTAGGGTAAGGATTGAGAATGTAATCAAGACCTTAAAAAGGAACAAGCTAGTAACCTGAAAAACTGTTCAAATGACTCCTGAGGAACTTAAAGGTGTTGTCCCAGCTGTCTCAGCAGAAGGTCCAGGTAGAGAAAGAAAAATCTCTAAAAGACTTGAGGATGTAGCTCTTTTTTAATAAATCAAGTATGAAGATTCATAGAAGATCCATATGTTTTTAAGATAATTATATTGGTGGAAATGCCACCAGCTTGAACTCAAAGGAATGGAGATAGAAGACTGAAAACTGAAAAATACACAGATACAGACATATACACATTCATGCACACACCCGTATTTCTTCCCCTATGCATGAAGGATTTCTGTAGTTTAAGTTACCTTTGTTACACCACAACACCAGAATAGAAAATTCCTAAGTTTTAAATTTTGTATGATTCAGAATAGCTTCATGAACTCTTGTGCCATCCCATGGTGCCCTGCCTGGGATGTGAATTATCCTGCCTCTGCTTTTTTTAAACATACCATGCCCTATGCTCAGCCTGTCCATTAGCCACTTAATAGTTAACTCAGTTTACAGTAATTATGTTCAAGTATGAAGGTCAATAGTAGCTTAATGCTACATCAAAATGCCTACACCATTTATTTTCCTTGTTGTAAGGCACTACATCTCATAGCACAAAAAGGAGCAAGATGTATATAGTACAATGAGATTTTTTTTTAAAAAAAGAGAGGGACAATGAGAGAGGGAGAGAGATAAATAGAATTTTATTTTGTTTTTCATGTAGGTTTCAGTGCTCCAACGCTTGGTTGTAAACATGGTGCTGGGATTTGAACCTTTGTCCTTGCACATGCCAGGCAAGCACTGAAACTGCTGAGCCACTGCTCCAGCCCCACAATAAGATATTTTGAAAAAGAGGAGGGTTAGAGAGAGAGCACAGTCATATAACTTTGTTATAAGATGATATTAAAATTATTCAATTTTACTCTTACTGTCATTAATCCTATGCAGTGCCTAAAAAGTAAACTTTATCATAAGTATGTATGTATAGGAAAAAAAACATGGTACAATACAGTTCAGTTCCGTCCATGTTTCAGGCATTCACTGGAAGGTCTTGGGGCAAAACCCCCTTGAATAAGGGGACAAGCAGAAAGTTGTATGAGAGAACTATGTATCTCAAGACATGGGCTATATTTAATGGTGCAGTTTTTTCTTCTTAATATCACAGTTCCTCAGACACAGAGATACTCATGGGACAAGCATAGCTCCTTATGGGATGCCAGTGGTTGAAGAACAAGGAAGCAGGAAGCTCACAACTTGACCTAGGGAACTGATAGAAAGTGGCAAAAAGTGGTAATTCACATGAGCCAAAGCTGCAAGGGCTTCACTGTCCCATTGAACTTCATTTGAAAAACACAAATTAAATGATAAAATAATATAAAGGTGGTGATCACAGAACATGAAATCCAAAGTTCAAGGCCCTCTTGTGAGCTCCAGACTCTACAGTGACAGTGTTTTTATATTCATGAAGCTGGCTCTACATTTGGAGCACTGGGTGGATGATACTGCAACTTACCAAAGTTAGAAAATAAAAAACTAAGAAAACCTATTTGCTCAATCTTGAATGTGATGATTTTAGGGGCACACAGATATCCCTGCAGTCTAGGTCATTGGGTGTTTGCATCTGGAATTTGGATGAAAAGTTTGCATTTATAATATATAATTTAAGTTATTAACTGATGGAAGGGGGAGTCAAGAGAATGCATGGCGGCATCTTTGATTGGAGGTTAGAACACCACGGACAAAATCACAGAACATTCTATTGAATAAAGAGATGGCAAATAGAAGACTGAAAGGAAAATCCTGAAAACTTGAGGCAAAATGAGGAAAGAGTAGATTCAGGGAATTGTAGTAAATAGAGAATTTTCCAGGAAAATGAAGTGTTTCCTGGTATTCAATGGGCAGATAAATTAAATGAGGACCAATTCTTGCCAGAAGAGCCTCAGCAGAATTGTGATACAAAAGCCTGACTGAATGAGACTTAATGAGTAAATGGGCATGGCAGAAGTGGAGGTTG
The DNA here is from genome assembly GCA_004027875.1 of Aplodontia rufa. NCBI lineage: Eukaryota > Metazoa > Chordata > Mammalia > Rodentia > Aplodontiidae > Aplodontia > Aplodontia rufa. Next base: position 22,070 of record PVKS010028109.1, on the reverse strand, counting down.
TTGGTGGAAATGATTCTTCTCGCTATGAAAAAGAAAGATAAGACTGCTAACAGAGAGGGGCATGCATGTTTTTGACTGTAGGGTAGAAACATTGGAAAGAGAGCTTAAAATACCAGAAAGCAAATTGCAATGAACAAAAAACATACAGAAAGGAACAAACTGGATCCAGTGTACAATTTATAATGAACAAGAAAGGAGACAGATCTCCTGATATGGAATCTTCTTAAAGTATCAAAGTATGATCTGAATGGATCTGCACCTGATAGCATTTATTTTCTTAAGGGACCAGGGGAAAAATGTCATTTGCTACCAAAAAAAAAAAAAAAAGAGTGTAAAGGTGAGGTAGGGAGTTTTAAGGGGATGTTAAAGTGTTGAATAATTTGTTTAAAATGTGAGGAGGGATCAGAATCTTTTCAGTAATTGACAAATGGTACTTTGATTCAACTGATTTTAGAAAACATGCTAGCGGTGGTGTTAGTAGCCTGCACCAAAAAAAAAAAAAAATTAGTACTAGAAGGCATTCAGAATTTACAAAAGAATGGAGGATATGATTTTTATATTTAAGATGCTGATGAGTTGTAGCTATTCCAATAAATAGTATGCTTTAAGTATAAAATGTAAGGAAAAGACCGTAGTAAGATTCCTTTAGATTATATTAAGTACATCCATGGATGTTAAAGTGACTCCATCACAAGCATAATAAGAAAAAAGGAAAGGGAAACGCTGAATCTCTGTTTCTTGACCTTGAGTGCTCCTTAATTCTAACCATCTCTTAACTTAAGATCCAACTCAGCAGGACCCATAGATATTTCAGGATGCCGTGCTCATGGAGTCACCTTACAGTCTTACCTAGTGAATAGTTTGTTGTTTTGGTCACTTTGTTAGTAAAGGGAAATGAACCAAGTCCAAGTTGTCATTTTTGCCAGTACTCAAACCCAGAGGAGCCCCCTGCGTCCTAGTCTAGCTTAGAACGTTAGAAATGGAAGTCAAGATGTGAAGAGAAGTTGGACTGAGAAGACAGTGCTTCATGGACAGTGGAGAATTCCGTGAGGCAGAAGGGTAGATATGGCCAGAATGAAGAAGGGAAAGAGCTAGGGAAACAGAAGCTGGAGGCCAGAATCTGAACTGTGGTTTAAGATTTCAAAACTGATAGTCAGGGTCCTGGAGAGGTGACTCAGCAGTAGAGGGCTTGCTGGGTGTGCATGAGGTCCCAGGTTTGAAGCCTAGCACCACTTACACCACTAAGTATTGGAAGAAAAAAAAAAAGCTAGATGAAAAAAAAATAAAAATGTATTCTCTCTCTAAACAAACAAATATACAAAGCCCTAATATTCATTGATATGTCTACCGGACTGGTCAACTAAAAGAGAATACCTTTACTTTAAATAATTAGTATATTAATCAATCTTTTTTGCCATTATAGGGAATAATCCAGGGCATGTACGTGTTTGGTATGTGCTTTACCAGCCCCAGTCAGTTGAAATAAAAGGGACATGGATTACTGTTTTAATTCCAGCAGTCAAAAAGCTCAGAAACCAGAGTATTTTGGATAAATTGGCCACATGGTTATTGACTTCAAACAATAGTAGGACTTTGAGATTAAATTTTATTTTTCACTGGAGGCCAAATTGATCTTAAAACCTGAATAAGTTTTAGTATTTTTCTCTTATTTTCTCCACTTTATTTTCAGTAACAGAGGGAGAGAAAGTATTTCCAAGTCAAGCACAAAGATTCCTTATTCTGATCCATGGGAAAAAAATAGCATTTACTAATTCATTCATTCATATAGAACTCAGAATCTTAATTTCATAAGACGCTACCTTCCACTTACTCTTGCTTCTCCTGTTCTTAGGTATTTCCCAGACAGGGTACAGGTCTTACTTTTTTAGTATTCCTCATTACAAATGTTTCTCTAAAGAGACATTTTCCAGATCAGATTAATAACTACTGTGTCCGCATAGTCATTAGTTGTACTTTATTACCTCTTTTACTTTTATTTGAAATTAATGAGAATGGCAATCTTAGTGAAACAAAGTATTGTTTAAGTATTGTTGTTTGAGTCACTTCTTGTCTGGCAATTGCACCCCAATTTTTTAAATGTATGGTCTCATATTTTCTCATATGATGAATCTACTTAGACATATTTTCTCACCTTCTCTTTGAAAAGGCTGAGAGCAGGTTTGTCACTGATATTTTCTGTCCTTTTCATTGTGTTTGCCATCTCCCTTTCTGTCATTTCAGTATTATTAATAGTGAACTACAGCACAGGAAGAGGTCAGGTCCAATATGCACAAATGTTTTGATTGCATTTCATTTTCATATGGTTCTCTTCTGTCAAAAAACAGCCATTTTTCAAAAGCTAAATCAAATTCTCCCAACTAATTTAAGCATTTTCTTTTTTCTACTGTATATTATATATAATGTATATATATATGATTATACATATTTATATTACATATATATACATATACACATATATACATATATATGCACATATTCTATTCTCCTTGAGTCTCTCTTATTCAACAAATATTGACCACATCCTTCCTGTTAAACACTTGTCAAGCACAGAGGGTATAAAAAGAACAATAGCAAAGACCCTCCCTCAAAGAGTTCTTAGTTTATTTGGGGAAGTCCAATATGTAAACAAATACTTGCAGTACATTTTATAAACACATCATTGTATTTTGTTTTGCATATAACCATATTATTTATCCCAAGAGAGCAATTGTTCCTAAAAGGCAGGAACTCTGCCTGTTCCTCTGTATCTGAGAGTGTTTAGTTCAGTCTTTGGCCAATGGCAGATACTAAGAATTGAAGAGCCACATGGCTTCTCCAATTTTTCCCTTAATTAAATTAAATTCATTAATATTTTACCTACATATTAACTTTCTGGACATGTTTAGTTATGATGGAAACATATTCTTTTGATCACTATGGTTATAGTATACTCAGTAGGAATAAGCACTATACGGAGAATGCTGACTCAATTTCTTTAGCATACTTGGTCTGTATCCTTCTGCTTTCTACCTCCCAATCCAGATTGCTTGTTCAATACACGGGTTTCCCTTTCATGCTGACCTCAAATCCATATAATTTTCAGAGCAGATATCTGAGTCTACCCAAATCTTTTACCTTTGAGCCATTAGACATTTTGTTCTTTGACAACTCCATTTATGGGAAGCAGTCGTCTCCCTGCTTGCCCTGCCCCCTGCAATCTAATCTAGTCAGAGCAGTGGTGAGCCCTGTATCTGCAATAAGTGAAGCAGTTTCTGGCCTATAGTAGTAAATGAAATAATTACTTATAATGTAGCCCTTTCCATTTCCAGACAGTTCTAATTATTGCCAAAGGTCAAAAAATTTCAAAGAACGCATTTTAAATAATATTCAACTACCTTGATTGTTAAAGTAAAATCTTTACATGCTTAAACATTAAAATGTTATGAGAGATATCAAATGACTATAAAAGGGGAACCTTGTTCTCACTCTCTGTCTATATGAAGAGATTTTTTTCTATGAGCAACACTGATTCTATTTTCTCCTTTTTTCATTCTCCTCCTAAAGAAATAAAGTGACGCACAGTGGTGCATTTGGCAAGAATGAGGAGGCAGCTTGGCCTGTTTCCACCCTCGTCTCTCCTCTTGGGTCTTGCATCTTCTAGGCACAGGCTGTTCACTGGTTTCTTGATGCTCATTTGGAGGCAGGAGTTTAGGACTGAGATATCTCCCAGTGACAGATTCAGTTAGAAGATCTGTTTGAGTGTTATATACAGCAACTTACTCCACTCCGAACTTTATATATATATGAACCTGAGTTTTTATCCTTTTTCATTATTTTGCTTCTCAGATTGCTCATACCATTGGTGATAAAAAAAGAAATTTGTATTTCTTAGCAGTGTTTTTGGAAACTCCCCAAATTAATAATAATAGCCCACCCAATTAAAAACTTTAGCCATTCTTTTATATTAATGGATAATATATGTATATAATATAATACACACACACACACACACACACACACACATATATATTTTTTTTTTTGGACAGCTTTTTCACTGCTGCAACTAAAAGACTCAACATGAACAATTTTAGGAGGAAATGTTTATTTGGGTCACATAATTATTTAGAGGTCTTAGTCCATAGACACCAGCTCCATTCCTCAGGGCTTGAAGTAAGTCTGAACATCATGGGGAAAGAGTGTGGCAAAGGGAAACGGCTTAACACATAGCTCCAGGAAACAGAAACTCCATGCTAGGTACAAAATATATATCCTAAGGGCATGTCCCCAATGAGTCACCTTCCAGCCACACCCTACAAGCCTTCAGTTGCCAGTTAATCCCTATTAGGGGATTAGCTCACCATTTGGGTAAAGGCTCTTATAACCCAGTTGTTTCACCTCAGTCACACGTATGATTTTGGGGATGCTTCATATTCAAACCACATCATATATATGTATGCTTTTCTAGGAAAAAATACGTAAATTTATATTTATATCACTTATATAACTTTTAATATGCAAATAGTGTCCACAGGGTCATATTATCTATTCTGTTCATCATTGTATAAAATATTCATTTTCTATAGAATATAATATCTTGGAGAACTTTCCAAATAAGTCCACCTAAACTTACTTTATTCTAATTTATTATAGCCAAATAGTATGTCATTTTATATAGTGATATCCAATTAATTTACTCTGTGTAAAACTCTCCACTACATGACTTCCATAAAACACTTTAATTGTCTTAATCTAAACATGATCTGATATATTTTACTGGAGCAACACCAGACATAGTTTGTAAACATCCATCTTCACAACTGAAGGCAGGTCATGCTACAAAAGCCATTCACATGCAGCTTCCTTCCCCTGTTCTATTGCAAATGGTGACTTATTTCCTCCAGTTATCTCTTCCAGACACCTCCTTTAATCTCTCTAACCTTCTCTGAAACTGTGATAATCCTATCCCTAGGAGGATCCCTTTATCAAATCATTTTAATCCCACTCTTAAAGGAAGATCTCTTTAAGGGTAAGAACCAAATCTTATCACAACGAGAACATAATTGGTATTCCCTTCCTGATAATTTTCAGAATTTTTATATATAACACATACATATACATATATATATACACATACACATACATATACATATGTATGTGTATGTATATGTATAGATTATATTATTTCATTAGAAGCTTGTTTGATGGTTCAATAAATAAATTTCTGAATAAAAAAAGAAAAGAACTTCCAGCTTGGATTACACAATGTATCCCCGCCCCTTCTGTACTTTAAAGACATCTGTTAATACAGAAGGTTTAAAAATGGCCAAAAGATCAGTGGGCCTAATGTAAGTGTACTTTGTCAATCACAAGATCTATGTACATTTAAAAATTGTGCATACATCTTGGAGACATATATAACTTTCATGACTGTGTTTTAGATCCATGTTATCACGAAGAATGTCTTCACATAGGATTGGAAACAAGTATTTAATAATTTCATTCTTCTTTCTATAAGAGGATTTGAGTAAGCAAATTTGGAGATTTTTTTCTACAAAGGATGTGGGCAGATACCATGTGGTACACACCTGTAATCCCAGGAGGCTGAGATGGGAGGATCATACATTCAAGGCCATCCTCAGTGACATAGTGAGACCCTGTCTCAAAACATAAAAATAAAAAATTAAAGAACTGATGATATAGCTCACTGGTATGCCATCCCTGAGTTCATGTCCTAGAATCAAAAAAGAAAAAAGTGTATAAAAATAATAGCAATTACAGCAATAGCAAGACATTTTTGCATGTGATTTTATATTTACTTAATCCTCACACTCAACTTGTGTGATAAGCATTACTAATTCTCTTTCACTGAAAAAGAAATCTTAGTATAGCTGCGCTGGCAAGTAACACAATCAAGATTTGGACCTAATTCATCTAACTTTCAAAATTCTTATTTGGATAGGAATACAGAATAATTATCATGTTATAGATGATTTTTTTAAATTTTCAGAAATGTTCAGAGTTCTGTCCAATTCTGTTCTTTGTTGCTATAACTGAATAGTGAAGTCTAGATAATTTATAAAGAAAAAAATTTCATTATATTGGTTTTTGAGGCTAGGAGGCCCAAGATTGAACTGCCACATCTGGCAAGGGCCGAATCCCCAGGTAGTACAGGACATCACAGGTGAGGCAGGGCGAGCTTACTAACTTGGGCCTCCCTTCTTCTTTATGTCAAGCCACTAATGGGTGATCATGGGGCCCCACCCACAGACTTTATCTTTCCTATCTTTCTCATAAAGGCCATGAACTTTGGGGATTAAGTTTCAACATGAGTTTTGGAGAGAAAAAAACACCTAGACCATAGAAAGCTTCATGTTTCAAAGGGAACCTGTTAAAGTTCCGTGAAATTATATTTTGGGGGTCCTAGATATGTTGGTAAGCTTTTTGTTGCTGTGACCAAAATACCTAACAAGCTTGAGGAAGAAAAGTTCATTTCGGCTCAGAGGTTTCAGAGGTTTAGTCCATGGCTGATTGACTCCATTGTGCTGGGCCCAAAGAGAGGCAGAAAATCCTGGAGGAAGGGTGTGGCAGAAGAAGATAGCTCAGGTCCTTTCAGTGAGCTACCAGGGGTAAAATATAAACCCTAAAGACATGCTCCCAGTGATCTGCTTCCTCCAGGCATGCCCCATCTGTCTACAGTTACTACCCAGTTAATCCATTAGTCCATTTAAATTACTAATCCTACAAATGGTTTAATCCATCCAAAAGGTTATAACTCTCCTAATCTAATAATTTCACCTCTGAACATTCCTGCATTAACACACAAGCTTTGGAGGTACACCTCACATCCAATCAAACACCAGGAAAGGTACTTCACACAACTCAGTGTTTAATAGAGGTTTAAACTTCCTCTTCATCCCTAAAATTTTTTAGCAGCAGAAACTTAAATACTACCATATATTTTTCCAAGAGGCAATTATTCATTAACAGATTTAAAAACACTTTATTTCGAGTACCTTATTTTAAGGAGGGTACTGGGATAAAATTCTATATAAATAATTCCTAGGAAGAATTTCAAAACAGTTGTAGGACAAAGCTATACACTTATCAAAGATCTCTGTTTACAATTCAGGTGAGATATAAGATCAGAAGAGGTTATAGCTGTTAAGAGTGTTTCACAGAAGCCATGAGTTTTGGGTTGAAGCTGGAGAGAGGAAAAAGACAAACCAAGACACGTTGTCAGTATGGGAGAGGCAAGGCACGCTGAGGGACACGTTAAGACAGAGAACGCGCATGTTCAGAGGAAGTGTATAAATAGGTCAGTTTGTACTTGTATCTTTCTTAGGATTCTGTTACCCAGCAGGCATATTCAGCGACTTTATTTTTCTTGATACACAACTAAGAAATGTAAAGCAATGTTTGCATCAAGATAAACAAAATTCCAGAAAGTTAGCTAAACTATAACAAAGATAATCCACTAATTCAAAAGTAACCACACATGACATCTGGATTTGATACTTTATAGCAATATTTCCTTACCCTAGCCTCTGTTATATGGATTTTGGAGATCTGCCTACATATTCAAAACAAAAAGATATCCAGAAAGGAAAAACAGTTCTTTCCCAACAGCATCACTGTATTTCTATGCCAGCATCAAGCAACTTATTTTTAGCTTATCATTTTGTAAAACCTTTGCTTATAGAATGGTTTCTTCACAGCTTTTTATGTTACAATAATTAGGAACAAGGGTCACTTGCAGGCCAAGGTAATCATGGCTCTCCAGAAACAAACCCAGAAATAGTTACAGTGCCTGGAGGATGTCAGCACAGCAGAACAGAACTCAGGAGCCGCAGAGGCACCATTCCTGCCTGTGTTTTCTCTCTTAATGGTGTGTGTGTGTGGCATAAGGAGTGCAGGCCTGGTTTAGCAGAGAATCTTTCACAACGTTGGCATTATGTTCCCACCTGATCTCACAAAGCACATCTCAGAAGCCCAGATGGGCACCCTTAGTCACCGGTGTATTGAATGAGCAGCATGTTCAGGGGGATATTTGGCCCCACACCTCATATTCCTTTATTATACATTTATTGATTTATGCCTTTGAATGTCCTTAGCCCAAAAATCAAACACTCCTCTCAGTGTCATTGTTGAAGTGTGTTTTTGAATTGAAAAATCATGAACTTCTGCCCTTTCTTGCTTTTCTTCCTGGCATAAAAAAAAATTTTTTTTTAAATTATCACCCTATGAGGCATTCAACATTGTTGCTGTCAAAGTAAATGTTGTAGAATTCCTTTGCAGAATTATTTATTAAACTGGCATTTCACTCTTCCTCCTATTTTCAGAAATTGATAACCCAGTGTGGCATACAGACTCAGATAATACATGGTACACTCTGAAATATACATTTATTGATCTGTGCTACTAAATGCTGGGAGACTGAATATACAAATGGACAATGGCCCGTCTATCTGACAATATAACTCTGACTTACAAGCTTTGCAGCTGCCAGGTCCAGAGAGCCAAATCACGAGCTCTGTAGCAGCCAGTCCAGAATAGTCAGAAAGTAGGCAGTAATTACCAGCTTTCCTGATTTTTGCTTCCACTTTCAAATCAGAACCAACCAGAGAAAGAAAGCCAAATATGCTCCTCTAACAAATGATAAAGGGTACCCCACTTCTATTTGATCTGCCACCAGCTTGCCCACATTAACAACCTCCAATCAGGGCATCCTGAAGCCATCCCTTTTTTTCACTCCAAAGTTTCTGCACTCTCTGGCCTGATTTCGAGTTTCTATCAAATTGAAATAATGATAGGCGATTCCTATACTATACTGAACACTGAATAAATAGCCTCTATGTTTTTGTCCTCAATGTTCTCCTTTCAAGGTCCTGACTAGCTCAACACATTGTCAGAGAGCCCTGGGATACTTTAAAACATCAAGTTTTGAAAGTAATTTCCAGGAAACACGCATGCACTTATTCCGTCCATCCATCCATCGTAGAAATAATCACTGAAGAGTAAGAAATAGAGGTCAAGATGTATCACTACTACTCTGACTTGTTATCAATTTCTACTTAAATCTGAACAAGAGATGTTTATATTGGGCTATATCAAAACAACCACAACAACAGTAAATTAAAAATAAAATATCTGATTTTTGGAGATCAGAGTTAGTGTATGTTGTTAGGGGATGTGGGTCAAAGACAATATATGGCTTCTTCCTGAATATCTGCTATTATGTATAACCAGAACTTCAATTAGACTACACTGAAAGTATGCTGAAGATTTGCTTGTTTTGCTTCCTCTTGTTCCCTGGGGTGCTGCCATTTGCCATTGCCACACTTATAAAATGACTAATATCTACAACACAACTCTACTGTTTTACTAACAGATCACATACATTCCCTTCTCAGCAGGCATTATGCTCAAAAAGATTATAGTGTAGTTTCTGTGCTTATGTTCTGGCACTCAGGGTCTCCTCTTATGCCCTTGAACCCTCCTCTGCCCTCAGACTTTCTATACTTCCTTTTGGATGACCTGTTCTTGGAAGATCTTATAACTAAAAGGCCTTTAAATATGCATAATTGAAAAAGTTGATTGCAGTAGCCTTCAATATGCTGTTACATTTCACAGGAAATGAAATACCATTACGGACTTCATCTTATATTCAGTAAGCACTAAATAAATATATTTTGAATATATGTATGAATAAATGAACATAAGAACCTTTAGGCTTTCACTGAATGAAAGGATAAGAGTTTGAGGGACTCCAAAAATAATATTATGTAATCTTCCAATCTATTCAGGAATAAAATTAGAAAACTTCCAATTCAAAATAATTTTCCATAACTCAGCATTTTATTTAACCGTGGGTTTGTGAATATTAGTAATATCACCCATTTATTAAATGATTATGGTGATTCTCAGCTAATTGAGTTAAATAAAAGAACCAAGAGTTGAGAATAAAATCAAGCAACAGGTAATTTTAAAATGCTTATATTAAGCCTTCAGGTGCTTTTTAGGGCCTTTCCCACTGAATCTTAAATGTATCAAGCTTGTAACTCTATTAAAAAATTTAAAGCCTTATTTTAAAATTTTACTATCTGTCAAATTGTCCTTGGCACCTGCCTTGTTTCCATTATCTTCTTCAGAAATGCATTGTATTACCTCTGAGATGAGTGTGAAGGAAAATTGTGTAACACAGACCTAATCTTTTTTCTCCTTAAAAATCCAGGGAAGTGATTGTATTACCTTGAGCATGACTTTTATTTATCCAAGTATTAATTGAAACAGACTGATAGTAAAAAAGAAATTTACGAAGATATAAATCAGAACTCCGAACTTTAAAGCATTTGTAGAGAACCCAATAGAGACCTTGCTTTTAGCAGAGAATCTTTTACAAAAATTTTCCTTCTTTCTTGTAGTGCTAGGGATCTCACACAGGGACTTGTTCAAGCTAGGCAAGTGTTATACCAATGAACCATACCCTAGCCCTTGACCGTTCCTTTTATGATAACGAATCTAAAGACTATGACAATTGGCAGGATACTGAAACCCTATCTGACAGATAAAACTGAGAAAGCCATAGGTAAATATCACAGAGCAGAACTTGCTTAGCCCATTAGAAAGTTTTCCAGTGGCCTGGAAATTTAAAAAGTTTTCTTCTTGTTTAGTGCTAAGTAAATAGATAAATTGATTCTCATTTGCCATTTATTTCAACTGTGTCCAGATTTGACCCCATAATAAGAAAGATGGATCATTATATCTTTGGGTTGTAACAGACTTTGGTAGCCAAAACCAAGCAGAAACATGTAGGTGGATTTGAGAATTTTAGCAAGCATGCACCTGCAATATAAAGAAACTGACTGGAAATGATGCAAGGAAAAACATGGTAGCATTTTTTTAATTAGAAGTATATAGAGATACAATTGAGGGGGAAACATTATGAAACCAACAGTAATAAATGTATATATACTTTGTTATCCAGGGGTAATGCCAAAACATGGATGCCCACCTTGGGTTTCACCTGTTGCAGTTTCCCCCAGAAGAACCCATGCGTTAAATGGGTATCTTGTGGAGAATGACATCGGCTTCTGGGATGGTTCCCCCATATTCCCATTCTCCAGTCTCCTATGAGTTCTTCATAACCCTCCCCCCCTCCCCATTCTCCTCCCTATGCCTGCAAGTATCCTAGGGAGCCATCATCCCCCTATTACTCTGAGAGTCATACAATTTAAAGTATTGTTAGGTTAGCCGTCTACCCTACTGCTTCCCCATATATTCTAGCATCCACAGATGAAAGAAACCATTCGGCCCTTTAGTCTCTGAGATTGGGATACTTCACTTAGCATAATTCTTTCCATCTCCATCCATTTGATTTCAAAAACCATAATATCGTCCTAATAGCCGAGTAGTATTCTATTGTATATATGTACCAAACCTTTTGTATCCACTCGTCGAGTGAGGGGCATCTGGGTTGGTTCCATAGTCTAGCTATAGTAAATTGAGCTGCTATAAACATTGAGGAAGCCACATCACTATAATACGCTGATTCTAACTCTTTTGGGAAAATACCCAAGAGTGGGATAGCTTGGTCGTAAGGTGGTTCCATCCTTAATTTTTTGAGGATTCTCCACACTGCTTTCCAGGGTGGCTGAGCCAATTTGCAGTCCCACCAGCAGTGTAACAGTGTTCCTCTTTTCCCACAGCCCCTCCAGCATCTGTTATTGTTTGTATTCTTCATTTTTGCAACTCTAACAGGAGTGAGGTGGTATCTCATTGAAGTTTTGATTTGCATTTCCCTTATAGCTAATGATGTAGAGCATTTTCTCATATATTTATGGGCTTTTTGGACCTCCACTGGAGAGAAGTTCCTTTTAAGTTCTTTAGCCCATTTGTTGATTGGATTATTTGTGAGTTTGGAGTTTAGTTTCTTTAGTTCCCTATATATTCTGGATATTAGCCCTCTGTCCGAGGTGAAGCAGGCAAAAGTTTTCTCCCATTCTGTAGGTTCTCTCTTGATGCTCTTGACTAGATCTTTAGCTGTGCAGAAACTTTTTATTTTTATTGCCTCCCATTCATTTATTCTTGATTTTACAGCTTGAGCCACAGGAGTTTTGTTAAGGAAGTAGCTGCCGACTCCTATATGCTGTAGTGTTGACCCTACTTCTTTTTCTAGTAAGTTTAAAGTTGTTGGCTTAATATCCAGGTCTTTGATCCATTTTGATTTAATTTTTGTGTAGGGCGAAAGATAAGGATCCAGCTTCAGTTGTCTACAAATGGCTGTCCAATTTGTCCAACACCATTTGTTGAACAGGCTATCTTTCTTCCACACTATACTTTTGCCCCCTTTATCAAAGATCAAATAGTTAAGGATATGGGGGTTTGTCTCAGGATCTTCTATTCGGTTCCACTGGTCTTCGGTTCTGTTTTGATATCAATACCATGCTGTTTTTGCTACTACAGCTCTGTAATATAATTTCAGGCCAGGGATTGAGATACCCCCTATTTCTTCCTTTCTATAGAGTAGTGTTTTGGCTAGTCTGGGTCTCCTGTTATTCCATATGAACTTGAGAATTGCTTTTTCTCTATCTCTGAAGAATGCCATAGGTATCTTGATGGGGATTGCGTTGAATCTGTATAGGGCTTTGGGTAGAATGGCCATTTTTATTATATTGATTCTGCCTAACCATGATCATGGAATGATTTTCCATCTACTCAGGTCTTCTCTAATTTCTTTTTTTAGTGTTTGATAGTTTTCTTTGAAGAGGTCCTTAACATCCTCTGTAAGGTTAATGCCCAAGTATTTCATTTTTTTGGAAGTGATGGTGAATGGGAGAGATTTCCTGATTTCTTCTTCTGCGGATTTGTTGCTGGAGTAAAGAAATGCTAGTGATTTGCTGGAGTTGATCTTGTAGCCAGCTACTTTGCTAAAATCACCTATAAGCTCTAGGAGTTTTCTGGCCGATGTTATTGGGTCTTCTAGGTATAAAATCATGTCGTCTGCAAATAGAGATAACTTAACTTCCTCTTTTCCTATAGGAATACCTTTGATTTCCTTGTCTTGCCTGATAGCTCTGGCAAGGGTTTCAAGGACTGTATTGAACAAGAGTGGGGATAGCGGACAGCCTTGTCTTGTACCTGAATTCAGTGAAAATGCTTTCAGTCTTTCTCCATTGAGGATAATGTTGGCTACGGGTCTGTCATAAATGGATCTGACATAGTTAAAGTATCTGCCCTTGATACCTATCTTTACCAAAGTTTTGAGCATAAAGTGGTGGTGAATTTTATCAAATGCCTTCTTTGCATCAATTGAGGTGATTATATGATTTTTGTTTTTAATTCTGTTTATGTGGTGAATTACATTTATCGATTTGCATATGTTGAACCAGCCTTGTTTTCCTGGAATGAAGCCCACTTGTTCATAATGAATTATCTTTTTAATGTGCTTTTGTATCCGATTAGCTAAAATTTTATTAAGGATTTTTGGATCAATGTTCATCAGGGAAATTGGTCTGTAGTTTTCTTTTCTTGATGTGTCTTTGTTGGGCTTTGGGTTCAGTGTAATGTTTGCTTCATAAAAAGTATTTGGGAGTGATACCTCTCCATCAATTTCCTGGAAGAGCTTGAACAGGATCGGTGTTAGTTCTTCTGTGAAGGCTTGGTAGAATTCTGCAGTATATCCATCCCGACCTGGGCTTTTCTTTTTTGGGAGAGCTTTGATTGCTGCTTCAATTTCACTATCTGTGATAAGTTGGTTTAGGTTTTCAATGTCCTCCTGTGTTAAAGAGGGGATGTCGAGTGTGTCTAAGAACCTGTCCATGTCCTCCAGGTTATCAAACTTGGCAGAGTATAAATTTTCAGAATAGATTCTGATAATCTTCCGGATCTTGGATGAGTCTGTGGTGATATCCCCATTTTTGTCTCTGATTTTGTTGATTTGCTTCATTTCGTTCTTCCTTTTGGTGAGGTTGGCAAGGGGTCTGTCGATCTTGTTTATTTTTTCAAAGAACCAGCTCTTAGTTTTCTTAAAAGTTTGTATAGTTTTTTTGTTCTCAATTTTGTTGATTTCAGCTCTGATTTTGGTAATTTCCTGTATTCTGTTAGATTTAGGGTTGGACTGTTCCTCCTTTTGTATTATTTTGAGTTGAAGCATAAGGCTATTAATCTGCTCTCTTTCTAGATTTTTGATGTATGCACGCAGTGGTATAAATTTATATCTTAAGAAAGCCTTCATACTGTCCCAGAGGTTTTGGTATGTTGTTTCCTCATTCTCGTTCAATTCCAAAAACTTCTTAATCTCTGTTCTCATTTCCTGTTTTACCCATCCTTTGTTTAAGAGGTAATTATTCAATTTCCAAGTATTTGAATAGTTTCTATTGTTTCTCTTGTTGTTGATTGCTAAGATCATAGCATTATGATCTGACAGAATACATGGGATTATATCCACTTTTTTAAATTTGCTAAGATTATCCCAGTGAACTAGGATGTGGTCTGTTTTAGAGAAGGATCCATGGGTGAGAACGTAAATTCAGCTGTCTTAGGATGGAACATTCTGTAAATGTCTGTTAAGCCCGATTGATTAATAGAGTAGTTCAGATTGGAGACATCTTTATTTATTTTTTGTTTTGATGATCTGTCTAGAGTTGATAGTGGTGTGTTTAAGTCCCCCAGGATTATTGTGTTGAGATCAATGAGGGGATTAATGTCCTTAAGTATTTTTTCCATATATTTGGGGGGATTGTAATTGGGGGCATAAATGTTGATTATTGTTATATCTTCTTGGTGAACTGTCCCTTTTAGTATGATAAAGTGTCCCTCTTTGTCCTTTCTGACTAGGTTTAGTTGGAAATTGATTTTGTCAGAAATTAGCATCGCCACGCCAGCTTGCTTTTTTGGGCCACAGGCCTGGTAGACATTTTGCCATCCTTTCACTTTCAGCCTGTGTCTATTTTTGAGTGTCAAATGTGTCTCTTGCAGGCAACATGTTGTTGGATTTTGTTTTTTGATCCATTGGGTCAGTTTGTGTCCTTTCATTGGGGCATTGAGACCGTTCACATTCAAGGATAGACTAGATATGGGAGGCTGATTCACAGACTTTGTATCTATTACAGAGTTTTGAGTCATCTTGAAAGTCAGTTTTTGTATAGTATGATTATTGACTCACCCTTGTTTAAGTATTTAGCATATCGTTGGCATTATCTTCTGAATGGAGAACATCTTTGAGAATGCTCTGTAGAGCAGGATTTGTGTTCACGTATCTTGCAAGCATGAGTTTATCGTTGAAGTATTTAATTTCTCCTTCACATTTGAAGCTGAGTTTTGCCAGATATATTATCTTTGGTTGAAAGTTGTTATTTTTTTAATACTTGAAAGATATTGTTCCAAGCTCTTCTGGCCTTCATTGTTTGTTCTGAAAAATCCGTAGTGATCTGAATTGGTTTGCCTCTGAATGTGATTTGGGGCTTTACTCTAGCAGCTTTTAGAATTCTCTCTTTAATTTTCAATTTGTTATTCAATTTGTAAATGGTATGTCTTGGTGAGTTTCTCCCCTGATTAGGTCTATTTGGTGTTTTGTAAGCATCTTGGATGTGGTATTCCGGATCAATTGCAAAATGAGGAAGTTCTCACTTATGATTTCACTTAATAGGTTCTTGAATCCTCTTGTTTGCTGTTCGGAGTTTTCCTCCAGGCCAATGATTCTCAGATTATTATGCCTCATCTCATCAAATATTACTTGGAAGTTCTGATTATTTTAAATAAGCTGTTTATTTTGTTTTTCTTCTTTGATTTCTACATTGTTTAGGTGATCCTTATTGTCCGATACTCATTCTTCAAGCGCTGAAGTTCTATTTTCAGTGGAGTTTACTCTGGTGTTGGTGTCTTCCAGTGAATATTTGAATTGGTTAACCATGTTTTTCAATCCTGATAGCTCTGCTACATCTCTTTTCAGAATGTCAATATCCTTGTACAGGTGATCTTTCATCTTCTGGAATTGATCCTTAATTTCTCTGTAGAATTTGTCTCTCATCTCTTGAAATTGCTCTTTGATATCTTTCCTTATTTCCTCTCTCAACTCTTTGATTGCATTACTAATCATAATGCTGATACAGTATCTTTGGTTTTCATCTAGGGCCCTGGCTATGAGCTCCTTAGGTGGAGAGCTCTGGGTTTGAGGAGAGTTATTTCCCTTTTCCTCATTTTCTGAGTCAGAGAGGTTGTCTTTTATTTCAGCCTTGTTACTCTTGTTAGAGAAATTGGAGCTTCTTATGACTTTGCTTCCTTGTGAAGAGGAGCTATTTGGTCAATATACACCTAAAGATGCCAGATGGTTCTGTGAGAATTTGAGAGGCTATAGGTGCAAATACTAGTCTGTTTCAACTAAAACAGATGAGATGATGATTAGCACCAATAGTGGCAGCTTTCTGTGGGAGAACTCTCACTGTGTAGTAAGATACCAAGCAAGTAGCCGTTTTGAAGCATGTCAATTTCTTCAGGTGTTAGGGTCTCTTTGAAATTGGGGAGAAGGATTGACTAGGAATTAAAGGAAGTGAATTGGGGAGGTATCAAATCATACCTGTTATAGATTATAGGGGAACTAGGGATTGGGGGAGTAGGTTATTCTATTAGGACTAAGGAAAACATAGAACTGGGGTGCAGATAGGGAAAGACGGGGTGAGAATGAGAGAAAGATGCTTACATTTAGGGATTACCAGAGTACAGTGGAGGAAGAGGTTAGCAGTAGGGTTCAATAAGACCTAGAGGAATAAGAGCCAATCACAATACATACACACAGATGAGTATTTACATCCACTGACACCAAGATTCAGTATTAATCATAAGGCAAGAAAGGAGCAGAGGAAAAATAGGAAAAAAAACCCCCCAAAACCCACAGTAATGTTAAAAATTTAAAAATATTATTTTCCAGCTGGATTCCCGTTTAAAAAAATTTTATAAATAATAATAAAAGAAAAAAATGAAGAAATGAAAAAGAAACCCCCCCCCCCACACACAAAACTAGTTGGTACAGTTCTGAGATTTTCTGGCCCTTAGATCAGGAGGTATGTATCATTGGGTGTTGCTATCAAATCTGACATCAAGCTGGGGATTCTTCAGAGTTGAGCTTGTTTGGGGAGAAGCAGATTGGTTGAGTCTGGTGGCCTGGTTTTTCTTAGAGGATCTCCTCAAAATTTTCTGTTGCAAAGGGGTATTCAGCTCTCCCTGGGCTGTAATCCTGAGATGGTTGCTTTCTGCCAGTCCGCACTCTAAATATTTCTTGGACCTGGGGCTCAGAAGTTGTAGGCAATCGAGTTGATCCTATTGTAGACGAGTGGGTCTCTGACTGATCCAAGGAGAGTGGCTAGCCTGAGACTTGCTTCCTCAGGATCACTGGTGACCCACTCTGCGTGTCTTGTGATCTTCCGGAGTCCCAAAAGCTGCTCTGTGGGGTTGACTGAAACCTTCAGAAGATGGTCCAGATCGTGTTGGTGCTTATGTGATTCTCAGTTTCAAGCACTAGGAGGCGCCCTGCTAGAGAGGTCCAGGCCTACGCAGCCTTGGCTATGCAAGGAGCTCAGATGCTAAGGTGAATCCCGAGCTGCCCCATATATTCAAAGCTTCCTGAGGCAGATTTCAAGGAGAGGCTAAAGCAGAGGATCCCCTATAGAGGGATGCTCCCTGCTGTAGCAAGCTCTGTTCACAGGCTCCTCCTATTTGGGTGGGAAGGGGGATGGACCAAAGGGCAGAAGTTCACCAACTGAGAGGTTTGGGAGCTGGAGAGGTGAATCACAGTTTGCTACAGCCCCCAGGGCAGATAGTCAGTTGGTGAGGGTGGGGACGGTAACTTCTGTTTCTGATCGTGGGGACCGGGGACCGAGGCCCCATAACGCTGCTGGGTGACCCACCCCGCCCTCAGGGAAACATCACAGTGGTGCGCCGCTGCACAAACAGCTACAAGTTCACTAATATGAGCAATTAATTCCCAGCGCTTTATGCAAGATTAGGTAAATTGAGAGCAGTCATATCAGGGAGTTTGCAGCCGCCGGGTTAGGGTACGTGGTTAGGAAACTCTCTCCCTGCTCCATTTCTGCCCTCTGGAGTAGCTCCCCTCCCCCTGGGTGCGAGGCCGAGTGCCGTGGGCTCCACGATGATCTCCTTTATATTTCTTGATGGACCACTTTATTCCTTTGGAGTTAAAGAGTTAGCGGGGGATAATGTTCCCCCACACTGGGTGCTTTGCCCTACTGTGGGAATCCGGGTGCAGTCCTGTAGGGTGAGGTGAAAATCAGGAGCTTCTGGGAGTCAGTGACGGTGGGATGAATGCCATTTTGAGAACCTCAACATGGTAGCATTGACACTTTTCCTATACTGGGATAAAGTAGTGATCTTTCTTACTTTATTTTCGGTGTAAAAGAGAGAAAATTGATATAATACAAAGTGCTATCAATATCAATGTGATGTTTGGAGGAATTTATGAGCTCCTAAGAACAATAACTAGGCAAATATAGACCCAGTAGCTATTACTAGGAGAAAAGGACATTCAAAGCTATTTTTGAATAAAATGCATGAACATAACATTCACATAATAAAGAATATTTTAAGAAGTTATATCAGCAAGACGGCTGAATATGTTACCTGTTGATTGTAGTTGCCACAATTAGGCACCATAACACTATTCTGGCTGAAGTGTCTGAGAAAGTATTCTATAAAGTTGCAAAGAACTGACATGACCACTATGGAGCACAAAAAGCTAGGAGAATACCATAGAGAAGACAGAGGCATGGCATCCTCCCTGTCACACCGTCTCCCCACCTAGATCATCATGGAGGCAGATGAGCTCCCCTTACAGAGAAAAAATGAACTGGAGATTCTCAGTGGTCTCCAACAATGCTGTAGATGACTACACTAGAGACTCCCACTATCCTTACAAGCCTTGAAAACAGTTGGGAGAGTGGCCTGGAGTTCAAATGGCTATGTTGCCACAAAGTCAAATCTCAGGTTGTAAAACCGCAAGCCTCATAACCTAAGCAACAGTGGCTCAGCATCATCTTGAAAATTGCTGGAGTACATCCTACCCTGTAGGCCAGTAGCACAGTATGTCTCCTTTGTTGAGACTCTGCTCTCATTCTATCATAATCACATGGATGATAACTAGCCCTACAACCCTGGCTGCTCAGAGCCTAAATCAAGTAGAAAAGTTGACATATCAGATTCTAAACCTATATGGTGCCCCATTCCATTGGGAACAGGTGGATTTACACAGACATGAAGTTGACACAAATCTGGCTAGCTTACAATATCTGTATACCTCTGCGTAGTCTGATATCCAGATGGTGGTCTCACTCATTTGGAATCCTGCCACTAGTCCCAGCTCCTGTGAATGTCTGCATTAGGCATGATAGCCATCCCGGTGACAGCCTTGCCTCTAGAAGAAGCACCATGCCAGTGCATTCATTGACACTAACTGGCCTTAGCCACACACATTGCTGATTAGAATTATAGATGAAGAAACTGCAAAGAGACCACACTACTGAGCCCATACAGAGGCATAGCTGGCACACATCACCCACTGCCAACACAACACTGATGTCAGGGAAAAAATAATCACCCCTTACCTGCCCTCCCCCACCAAGAAATGTTTCATAAAATTGGAAAAGTTGACAGTTACACTGGATGCACAGATATCAACATAGGGACATAAGAAATGTGAAATATCAAGGAAACATGACACTCCTAAAAGAACATAATGATTCTCCAGTAACAGACCTAAAGAAAAGAAAATTTTTAAATTTCCTACAGTGTAATTCAAAACACTAATCTTAGAACAAGCTCAGGAAGATAAAAGATAAAGAATTAAATTAAATCAGGAAAACACTCAATGATCTGACTCAGAAATTCAACAAATACATGATAGAGAACATAAACAAGAATCAAACAAAACCTTACAATCCAGTAAATGAAATAAAGAATACAATTAAGAGCCACAGCAGAATAGATAAAGCAGAACTTTATCTCTTTTTTTTTTCTTAGACTGGAAAACAGGTATTTTGAATTAATCCAGTTGGGGTAGTAGAGGTGGGAGAATGAAATAGAGCAAAGAAATTCTATAGGATCTAGGTGACACAATTAAGCAAGAGATGCCTGAATTATGAAAGATCTAGAGGGAGGAGAGATGGAGAGGATCACAGGGAACATTTAATGGCATAGCAGCTGAAAACTTCCCAAGTCTAGAGAGATAAAAGTCAAGATCAATGAAGCTCAAAGAACCCCAATGAGACTCAACCCAAAGAAGTCCTCTCCTGGAACTTTGTAATTAAGCTCCTAAAAGTCAGAAGTCAAATAACTAAAGGAATTGTGAGCAAAAACAGCAAAGCTGGATGCATCACAATACTTGACCTTGAAACGTATTCAAAGTTATCGTAAGCAAAGGAGCATAGTAATGAACTAAAAACAGACTCATAGATCAATGGAACAGAATAAAAGAGCCAGAAATAAACCACATTTCTTCAGCCAACTGATTAAGGCACCAAGACTATTCATTAAAGAAAGGACAGTCTCTTCAATGAACAGTGCTGAAAAACTATATGTGTGTGTGTGTGTGTGTGTGTGTGTAAAGGAATAAAACTAGATCCACATCTCTTATCTCATACAAAAATCAACTCAAAATGGATCAAAGACTTAAATGTAAAGCCTGAAACTATGACAACTACTAGAAGAAAACACAGGAAAAATGCTTCAAGATATTGGTCTATACTTAGAATTTTTTTTATATAACCCCAGAAGCAAAGGAACAGAGGCAAAAGTATTAACACTTGAAATTATATCAAACTACAAAGCTTATGCATAAAAAAGGAACAACTGACAGAGTGAAGGGAAAACCTACAGAATAGGAGAAAACATTGAGTGAAAATTATTAATATCCAGAATACATAAGGAACTAAAACAAATCCAATAGCAAAAAATATCTGAATAAAAATGGGAAAATGATCTGAATAAACATTTTTCAAGAGATGGAGCAGTGGCTCAGTGTTTAAAGCACTTGCCTGGCATGCACAAGGACCTGGGTTCAAACCCCCGCACCACATACACAACTAAGTGTCAAGAAGTAAAGAAGAGATGAAAAAATAAATAAAATGGATTCTCTCTCTCTCTCTCTCTCTCTCTCACACACACACACACACACACACACACACACTGTCCCTCTCTCTCTCTCTAAAAATTCAAAAGAGGATATAAAAATGGTAAACATCTGAAAACATATCAATAACACTACTCATGAGGGAAGTGCAAATCAAAACCACATTGAGTTATCTCACTACAGTTAGAATGACTAGTATTTAAAAGAAAAGCAAATGCTGGTGAGATACAGACAAACCAGAAACTATTGTATGCTGTTGGTGCAAATGTAAATTAGTATGATGGACGTAGGTGTCCATTGGTGGATGAATGGCTAAATACAATGTGATACACACACACACACACACACACACACACACCATTATAGTCCTCAGTCATAGAAAAGAAGAAAATTCTGTTATTATGGATTAAAATATGGAACTTTCCCATAAAACTTGTGACAGAACTACGATATGTCAGCAATTCTATTGGGTATATATCCAAAAGAAAAAAAATCATCTGTGTTCTTCAGTTTTTCATTTCTGTGACCAAAATACCTGACAAGAACAACTTAGAGGAGAAAAAGCTTATTTTTGGCTTATGGTTTCAGACGTTCAGTGTATGATTGGTCAACTCCGTTGCTCTGCACCTGAGGTGAGGCATAGCAACATGGTAGAAGGTTGTAGCACAGGAAAACTGTTCTGCTCATTGGCAGCCAGGAAGGAGGCAGGAGGAGAAAGAGAGAGGGACAACATGTAATCCCCATGGACATGCCTTCAGTGAACTCCTTCCAGCCGTGCTCCACCTGCCTATGGTTACCACCCAGTTATCCATTCAAGCTATTAATCCATCGAATTGATGAACATACTAATGAGGTTACAGTTCTTTTTTTTTTTTTAACAATTTTTTTATTAGAATATAGAAATACAGTTGAGGGAGAAACATTATCAAAACATTAT
>PVKS010028108.1:0-26801 GCA_004027875.1 Aplodontia rufa | reverse complement strand
TATTATTAATTGAATATTGGTTGTGAAAAACATCACATTTGGCATAAGTTAAAATCAAATTTTGGAACCTTAGAATAAAACTTTCTCCCTAATCTTATGAATTTTGCCTTACTAAAAAGTGATACTCTCAAAGATATTGTTATCACATAATTAAGGACTTAGTTTAAATAAGATTAATCTGCAAATAAATTTCACAGCTGTATCACAGTAAATGTTATGGACCACTATAATAGATTCCTTTTAGAAGCCTTTTAAAATTTACTCACATTCTATATAATTCACCCACCAAAGTATAGAACATATTATTTTTGGTGTATTCATTGAATTTTTGAAGTACCACTACTGTTTATTTCCAGAACCACCTTTAAAAAACCTTCTAATCTTTAGCCATTCCCCTGCATTCTTCCCCAATCCTTTCAGTCCTAGGTAATCACTAACCTCTTGCTGTTTCTGTAGTTTTGCCTCTTTTATAAATGAAATCATGTGCTATGTGTTGTTTATTTGTTTATTTGTTCTGGCTTCTTTCACTTGGCATATTTTAAAAGTTTATCTGTATTGTAATATGCATCCACACTTCATTTTATTTTACAATTGATTATTATTATAATTAATGGATATATCTGATTTGATTTTTTATTCATCAGTTTATAAGTATCACTTGATGCTGCTCTTAATATCTGTATAATGGTTTTTATGTGGACATATGCTTTCATTTCCCTTGGGTATATATGTCTAGGAATGAAATTGCTGAGTCACATGGTCATTCTATGTATCCTCTTTTGGGAACTGGTAGAATGCTTTACAAATAGGCAATTTATTAAGATTCCAACTTCCTCATCATCTTCAGCAGTACTTACTACCTCCTTTTTTGATCAGGAGTATCCCAGTAGATGTGAAGTTGTATCTCACTGCAGCCTTAACCTGCAATCTCTGATGGCTAATTATGTTGAGCATTGTTTTGTTTATTGGCCACATAAAGATGATATAATGGTACACCTTCTTTGAAGAAAATACCCAATTCAAATCATTTGCAATTTTTCATTTTATAATTTTTTGATTATGGAGTTATAAGTGTTCGTCACATGTTCTCTCAGATATATGCCATCACTTGAATATAGATAATCACCAAAGCAGATCTTTCAATTTAACATTTCTGTTTTGCAAGGAATATTGTTTGACTAAAGCAATTTTATTTTGTCTCCTGCTATGCATTAATTGAATAGCAAGATTATCTTATTAACAGAACGTGTTTGTAATTTTGCTTTTGAGCATCAGCAGAAATTAAGAACTCAAGTATATTGATTTAATAATTGGAGAACCAACATGGGAGTTGAGTGAGGTAGTATAATAGGGAACATGTTGCATGGTCTTGGAATTGTCTTATGCAAGTATGGAAACCACTAATTGAAAATAAAGGTGTACAAATATATTAAAATTTCTTCATTTAAAAAATGAGAATAATTTTACCACTCCACTCTATAGCAAATGGTGTTTTGTATCAATAGTAATTGATATTCACAAGAACTTTTAGTTGCTTGGTTGATATATTATAAAAACAGACAATTTAAGACTATAAATTCAACAAATACAGAAATAAATATAAACTAAAAATCAAAGTAGTCTCATTTTAAAATTAATTTTTAAAATTTTTTTCTTTCTAAAGAGAGTGGGACAGTGAGAGAGAGAGAGAAATAATCAATTTTATTTAGTTTTTTATGTGGCTTTTGTTGCTCCAACATGTTATTGTATGTGTGGTGCTCGGTTTGAACCCCAGTGCTGGAACATGCCAGGCTAGTGCCTAAGTACTGAGTCACTGCTCCAGCCCCTTAATATCCATTTTTAAGTAAGTTGCTGTGTACGGTGTAGTTTATTTAAATAAAATAATAAATATGGATTCTGAAACAGTAAAACAGACAAAAACATCAGGACTTGGAGAACAAAAGATGAGCTTTTAGTGGCAGATCTGACTTGGGTAATAGTAGTGATGGAGGTCCTGATTCCACCCCATAATTAGAAAGTTTTATATTCTCAATTATTTTTGTCCTTTAATTCTCCTGTTCTCTAGCAGGTGAAAATGAGAATGGTTTTGGAAGATGCACGTTAAGGAACACACACACACACACATTTTTTAATAAAAATCTCCATCCTAATTGTGGAGTTCTTCTAGCAGTTTACTCTGAAACTACTAGCAGTTATTCTGATACAGGTTCCAAGGTTGATTTGCAGTCTTAGGCTCTTACATTTTATTTTCCTGTAAGTTCACATGTTAGTTCCAATTTCAGTTGATATATAAGTCACAAAGTAGCTTTCATCTGACTACAAATTACTGTTTTTTTTAATTGACTGAGAGTTTGTCCTGTTTTAAATCTTCATAATTATCCCCTTCATTTCTTAGATATATTTACATTTGAGTGTTGACTGCTCTTACTTGTGACATGTCTTGTTAATCCATTAGTAATGTGATTTATTTGAAAACTTTTAAAATGTAAATAAATTTGTTCTTTAGACACAGTCACCATAGGGTGTGGAAAACATGACTACAAACTAGCAACTGAGTCTGGAGATATTCCCTTTATGTAAGAAGTGAGAAGGATGAAGGGGCAAAGTATGGCCAGCTAAGGCTATTTAAAGCTTGCCATGAAATCCATTCATGACCTTTACTCTTTCTAATGGCAGTTGGCCAGTCATGTCACATGGTTAAGATTCATTTAAACCATTCTGAGACATCAGGTTTTAAAGTTCAAGCTTCTGTAGTAGATAAAGGCAGGAGAGATATGGATTCTAGAAGATTTTTGAGCACCAATATAATTTTTATTATTCTGACAGAGAAATAAGTATCATTAAAATTAAATATAGAGTGATAAAAAGGTGCTTTCCAATTATGCATTAAGAAAACAGTTATGTTTTGAATTAAAGAAATAGAAAAATTTGTGTATTAAAATGTGGACTTGATTCTAATTATATCTGAGAGCAATGAAAAATTGTTTCAAATTGAAAATGTATTTATACACATACATGCACAAACATGCACACATTTATTTAGAATTGGATATTTTCTTAAATTATGAGGTGATATATCATAGTAATGATAGGTAAATCAAAGGATCTTAGAAAGAGTTATATTGAGTTATGCAGTTTTGTACATGAAGTATCATTATCCATCGCTTGTTAAATCTGGCAATGAATTAGCACAATTTAAATAAGGAAATATTAAGTATATCTGTTTTATAGCTTTTATGTTATGATTATAGTTGCTCCTCTTTACCTGAATTTTTAACGTTACATTTCAGAAACAAAAGCAGCAGGCATATTATTTTTATAGAATGTATAATTCAGAAAAATCTCTCATTATATCAGCAATTGAAATCAGAGTCTTTGGAAACCACATTTCCTAATCATAAATGAAATTCCTGTTTTTTAGTGTTCACACTGCAAATGGTGTTCATAAATTTAGGGAGGAAATGTGCAAATAGGAAAGAACACCAATTTTGGCAGACAGAAATGGTTGACTCACTAGCTGCTAAACCCAACCAATATTGAGCAATTACATGCTCCATTTAACTCTCAATAATTTTTAGGGAACATGGAGATAATAATTTTTATCTAATCCGTTCTTTTTACATAAATGTTTGCCATTACTCATTGAATGTCTACTATGCTACAGAATCATTACAGGTGTTACAGATACAACAAAGAATCCAACAGAAAACATCCCTCCTCTCAAGGAACTTTTATTCTAAATGATGAGATAGGTGAAACACAAACATAAATTAGTAAAACATGTGCAATATTTTGGAAGGCAATGGTGTTATAAGGAAAGTATACAATTACAATGGTGGATTGCCAGGATATGACAGTATGTCCCATTTGTATGATATAGAACTCCTCAAGCAGTTAATATTTCATTAATGACTTGAGCAAATTAAAGTATTGAATATGGAGGTCTCTGTGATGAGTCCTCCAGGTAGAAGCAAAAGCAAAAACTGAAATGCAAGAAAGCACATCTGATGATATGAGGAAAAGCAAGCACTTCAGTGTAGCTGGATCAGAAGAGGGAAGGGATTGGTAGTACAAGTTCTGATCTGAAAGAAAACAGCATGCCAGGCCATGTGAGAATGTTGACTGTCACTCTAAATGAGATAGTGTTGGTTCTGAGAATAGCAGTGATAGATAAGACTTGTATTTTTATAAGGGAGACGGATGCTTTAGTATCTTGGTTGAGCACAAACACTAACCAGTTCAAAGACTATTGGAATAATACAAGATAAATAATTCATTGGCATGGGGAAGGGTAACAATGAGAGACTGGTGAAAACTGCACAGATTCTAGATGTATTTTTGAAGGTATTGTCCAAATTTGTTGGCTGATTGGGTATGGGGGCAGGGAGAAAAAAAGAAAAGGGTCTAGGATAATGGCAAATTTTTGGACTTGAGCAACCAAATGGTGTTGTGGTTTCTCCTGATACAGAACAGCACAGTGAACATTTTTTTGTCCTGGATATGTTAGGTTTAATTTTGAACAGTCTGGATGTAAAAGGGAAGTTTACACTGAAGCTATAAATAAAGAGGTAAATTTGGCTAACATCAGCATATAAATAACCCTTAAAACCATGAAACTGGATGAAGTCAAGTCAGAGATTTATGGATTGTGTAGCCGTGCCCAGACATGATAGGTGATCTTTAGTTGACAGCTCTATCACTCCAATTTCATGTGCATCAAAATCAGTCTTCTAATTTCTTATGGAATTTGAGAAGGGGGAATAAGGCAGGAGAAATGCTCTAAAAACAAAGTGGTAAACCCAGAACCCGTAGGTTGATTTGTGATGAATGGAAAAAGCCCTGTGCTTTACCCACATGTATTTTATTTCTAAATAAGAGTATTTCTGAGCTAATAGCAAAATATGGCAGGTATCAAAATCATTTGAAAATAAATGTTAGCAACTGTTTTACCTGTTTTTTAATTATGACATTGATAGGCAAGCAGATATTAGAATGCTCCCAATAATGGTAATGACATGTGGTTTAACCATGGCCAATCTTTTCGAGTCACCATCTAAAGTATTACAGAAATTAAGATTAAATATATTTGAGAAAAGTAACTTATATGGTTACTATGTGGGACCTTTTTATTCTCAAGTTATATTTAACTCATCCAGAGAAGATTTCTATAGAAGAAAGCCAAATTGAATATAGGAAGCATGAAATTCTTTTTTCTCCTTGAAAGATACTTGTTTTTAGTGACCATTCGAAAGTTTGTGTGGAGAGCATGAGTTACAATACGAATTTAAGTTATTTAAAGGAATTTAAATGAAAATATAGATGGTAAGATTAAAAAGGTAACAAATTAATGGTTAACTTTTGTAAATGTAAGCAAGTAATAGTAGACTCAGATAATGATAAAACATTAGTATACGGGTTGCTTAAAAAAGAAGATTTCAAATACTAATAAATTGGTGTATGATACCAATATATATTTTAGGTATTTAAAATGAATGTAAAGTTAGGGAAGCAATATTACATTACACAAATATAAGCTAAAAATAGAGGTAAGCAAAGTGGCTTTTATACTTTATCAGAATCAATTTTAAGAAGTTGTAACTTTGTAAATATGTTCCTCAGGGATGATTTTTTCAAAAGAACCTGTTCATTAACTTCCTTGGCAAGTGTGTTATTTTCATCAATGGGATCAAATAACAGATCTGGGTATTGCTGTAGTGTTCATTGTGCAAAGAAAATTAATGTTTAAACAGAGACTATTAAATTCTATTCATTGTTTTCAAAGTAATTGATATTTTAAATATGAGAGAAAAAATGATAATATACCAGAAATTCATAATTTTTTCTTTAGCTTTATATCTTTTATTATATCTCTAACCAAATGCAAGCATTTATAAATTTATATAGAGTGATGGCTGTGTTCAACTTTCTATCAAGAGCATTTAAACTTAAGTGAATTTTAGGCTTTCTCAAATAATTATTTTACCAGATATTGCACAATAGTTTTGCAAAATATGCCAGCAGAGTACAAGCGCATTAAGCCAAAAGGCAGTACAATTAATTTTTCTGTGTGGTATATAAATTATAGTTCTGCTATTTCATACAATTGCCAAATTTGTGTTCCAAGGCAGAATTAACATTTTTGGATGGATATTAATACCTACCCTGGAAAATAAAATTAAATACTCCAGGAAGATTGAGAAACACTGTGCTAAACACTGTTTTTAATTTTTAACATTTTATTTGAACTGATTTTAAACTTACAAAAAATGTTGCAAGAACAGTTCAGAGTTGCAGCATACGCTTTCCATATAATTTCCAATATTTATACCTTTTGTAATCATAGTGCAATTATCTAAAGAATAAATATTTATATAATACCATTGACTAAGTTGTCAATCTTTGAATTTTTTTTGTTTCTTTATTAATGTATAGTTTCTGTTCCAGAACCTATCTAATATCTTGTACTTTATTCAGTTATTTATTTCTTAGTTTCTTTAATATTTGACAGTTTCTCTGGGTGAGATTGGAGTCAGCATAAACTCATGATTTTAATGAATTTACATAGAAATTAGACACATTTTAATACAAATCTATACCTATGTGTGTCTGGTAGAATATATTACTTGAAATTCCCCACCCAGTCTCTGATAGATCCTAGAGACAAAGTCATCCTACTACCAATGAACATATTTAATGATCAGAAAATAGTTACTAAACATCATTCACCAATAAAGGGAACCTAGGTTCTTTGGAATATTGGTTTATTATAAGACTGGTCCAGGCAAAATGTCAGTGTAGCCAGGAAAATATTGTGTTCCAGAAACTAAGGAATTTCTCAGAATAGCATGGAACTTGCCAAAATGACAGTAGAACCAACCCAAAGGAGTTCTTAATGGACTTAAATGGAATAATTTGAGCCACAAAAATAAGCAATGATACAATTAGATTTTAACCTATAAAATAAGTTATCCAGGAGTCTACTGGTAAACAATACAATAAATAAATAAACGGAGAAAATGGATAGCTCTTTCTTACTGAAGAATTTAAATTAAAAATTGTAGAAGGAAAGAGAAAAATATTTAGTCATCATTAGGCAAGCACTATGGTAATTATTGAAATTCCGCTAATGGATGCTAATATTAATGGGTGAGAGTTGAAGAAAAGCCAGAATAATTGTGTGGTCTTGACATAACTATCCAAGATATTTATTAACTATGAAGTCAAAATCCTAATTTTATGGGAGAGAAAACTGACAAATACCATTAATAAAAGCTTGTCACCATCACATAGTCCTCCACGTGACGCACCAGGGATGGAGCGTTAGCTTCTTTGTTGTTCCTGCCAATGTTTCTAATGATGAGAGTGTCAGGTGCACCCACGTGGGACTTCTGTAACACAGCTGACTGACACTTCAGTATCAAGGTAGTGAAAGACAAGCACAGAGAATTTAAACTTTTGTCAACGTTTTAGTCAGCTTAGTTCAAGGAAGTTTTACTTTTTTTAGATAGTATTGTGAATGGAAGAATCCTCCCAGGAAAGTCATCAAGAAAAGAAGCAAACAAGCACCAAAGCAAAACAAAGACAGCAGGACCGGGCACTCTGTTGCACCCCACAGCCTGGGATGCGCACCCAGGCAGCGCTCCAAGTGTCTGGACATACTTGGCAGGAGACCCCAGTGTTTCCCTGACCAGTAGCCACAGTTCTTCCTTGCTATCGTAACCAAACCTATCAAGTCTTTGGTTTTAAACACTATGATGAAAGAAAAGGAAAATACAGTGTTCTTAGTGTCACCAGGTAAAGGACCAAGAAAAACCACTAAAGAGGGAAGCAAGAAAGGAGATACAAAGAGAAAAAGAGGGAGATTTTCTCTCCCTTTAGTCCTGAGCTCATCACAGAGGGACCAGGGAATCAGCTGTCATGTGGGTGGAAGAGAAAATTTCTCAAAAGTAATACGGATTATAATTACCACCCTGACTGCCAGAAAGGAAAAGGGGGAAAAAGGGTGGGAGAGCATGCTCAAATGAGCTATCTTTGGCTCTGCTGGAAGTTTCACACTCAAACTGTGACAGAGGACTATATTTTGTAATCTGGCAAATCTAGTTCAGTCACCCTCCTCCTGGAGGTGGATAAAATAGAGTACCAGTGAGGATGAGAGGCACTTTGATTTGTTCTTAGAGTGAAGCACAGGCATACACAAATTGAGTTATTAATAGGTTTGATAGCTATAAATCTACTAATGTCACTTGATGTATAAAACTTGAACTATATTTGATATTTTTAAAATCCAAATCTCTGACTCCATTAATAGTTTTATGTGCTTTTTAATAGTATCCATCATATTCAAAATTATCAATAATCTTCTTTTCAAAACCCCACATCATCTTCCCACTATTCCCACACCACTATCAACCTTATGACCTTTTGAAAGCAGTAAGGTGGGCAGATGTCCTTTATCAAAAGGTGTGTATGGCTGCATAATGTCTCATATCTCTTGTACCTCCCAGGTAGATAGTGTAGCTATTAACTACTCAACTGGTTACAGCAGTGATGTCATGTATGGCCAGCTTCCAAGTGAGCCATATGCCCAGTGTCTACAATGGTTGTACTGAGGTCAATCATCTGCTCTACTCGTTACCCCACAGAACTTTCTTTTGAATGACCCCAATGAGATCCATCTGCCTCTTAGTCACCTCTGACAGGCTGTTCAGTTACATCACTCTGGTGTCTCCTTTGGCTCCCTCAGGAGACCTCTGGAGTGTTTATAATAGCTCAGTAATGGACCCAGAGGAAATATACACGCCTTTTTTGCCAGTCTCATCTTCCCGTGCATGTGTGCGGTGGGGTACTATGGTGGCTGTCTTCTGTCTCCATCAGCCAGCTCTTTATCCTGCTTTATACCTCAGCCTACGCTGCTGTGCAGCAAACTACATCCTGGGAAGGAACTTGGAACTTCCTGTTGCTCAGACTTCCAAATGAAATAAAAAGGTCTTTTTCATGTTTCAACTCCTTTTGCCAAGGAGTGTGAATTTCATTGCATAAGAAACTACACAATTTTTCACACTTGCCCTTTAAAAAATTTTTGACCTCTGATTATTCTGCTCTAAATTCCATAGATTTTCTTGGTTATATTATCTATGTGCCAGGGCTGCCATTCAAAAATATTTTCTCACAGTTCTGGAAGCTAGCTGTCCTAGATCAGTGTTAGGCTTCCCCTGAGACTTTCCTTCTTGGCTTGCAGATGGCTGCTTTCTTGCTGTGTCCTCATATGCTGCTTCCTCTGTGCACCCACATTCGTGGTGTCTTTTGCATACCCATATTTCCTTTTCTTACAAAGACAAATGTCAGAGTGGATCAAAGCTTATTGTACCTATCCAGTTTTAACTTAACCGCTTCTATATAGGTACTATCTCCAAATGCAGTCCCATTTTGAGGTTCTGGGGGTTAGGGTTTCCACGTAAGAATCATGGGTGAACCCGATTCAACCCATAGAGCTGGGAGACACCATGGGTTCTACCAGGACACGTTGTTCTACAAATGGTTCATGATTCCACTATGTAAATGCTTCTGCTGGGTCCACAGATGCCTGTTTCTTTGATTAGGAAAATTTAATGAGATGATAAATGATATTGTATATTTCTGGTGGTTATCCATTTTTTTCATGAAAAAAAGAAAATAAACAACAAAAATAGAAAGTACTCCTGGATTGGAGATCTGAAAGAAGGTGGTCACAAGAGAGGGAAATCATACATGTTTTCCTAATCTTACCTATTAAAAGATCCATTGGAAGGATTTTCTTTTAAGCAAATTTTGAGAAATCTGTTTACTGCTCTGGCCTGGTATTTCTCTGCTAGGACAGTCTTTAATAGCTCAGCTTTCACTATCAAATCACATCTAAATATTTCCATTTTATTTCTTTAAGGCTTTCATTGCTGTAGTACTAACTTATTTTTGTAGCCTTATCTCCTGTGAATCTCTTATATATAGCATGTTCTCTAAATAACATGATCCTAAATATACTTTGTAGTTTCCGCCTTCTATATCTTTTTTTAATGTGGTTTCTTCTGCCTAGAATTCATTTCTTCTACTTTCCTAGAAGATGTTGTTAAATAAAAAATCTAGCTCCTCATGAACATTTTTTAAACTCCCCAATTTAATGTAATTTCTCCCTTCTAGGAACTTGTATAACATTTTCCAGGAAATATATTTTTATTGTTATAATTCCAATTGTATTGTAATTTAATATTAGGTAGAGAACATGTCTGGTACATTTTATACATGCTACACTAACTTTACACAATGTAGATATGAAATAGTTAAATGAAGTAAAGGAGGCACTAAAGATTCTTTTTTGAAGCCTGTGAATCAAAGTATTTTATGACCCATATGCATATATCTGCTTTCCCTCATGAGACTCCATTGAAATAATGACCAATAAACAAAGAATCATAAGCTTTAATCAGTGGAAAATAAGTGGAAGGAGTGGGAGGTTTTGATGAATTTCTGTGTTGTGAAAACTATAAATTTTCCAACAGAACCCCCATCCCAGAAGGTGCTTAGAAGGTGATGTGGTGGGACAAACACCGGCCTCCAGTAAGACTCTGTTTTGCAAGATTCCTGCAACAGGAGAGCAAAGATTACTTAATTTTGTATGCAGAACAAGGATTCATCATTCTTCCATATTCTATAGTAATACTTCCTGGTATCCATGTGTAGTCAAAAATTTATTAATTGAAAAAAATAAAATTTTTCCTAAAATAAAATTTTTTAAATGTCCAATGTAGATGCTCACAGGTAATTTGGAGCTGAGATACAGCCCTCTATATCCAGACATTTGGGAAGCCCCACACTAAATAACAATCCTTTCTTGCAAACTCTAAGATGAAACCTGCCATTGAACAAATCGTATTAAGACAGAACTGAATCCATTTAATATTCTATGTCTCATCTTCAGAATTTTCATATTACTGTCATTTTCTGAAAGTTAACATTAGAATGAAATGAGAGAAATGTATCCAGTTAGAAGGAAAGCAACTACTTCTATTTTTAATGGAATTGTTTGAGTTTTTTATAGGGAAGATTTAGTCTTTTATATTCACTGGTAATCAATTTATTTAGGAACTCAAGACTATCATTTGAAAGGAGAAGAAAGTATATATTTTGGAAACAAGGAGAATTTTAGTAAATGAAAACAAAAATACATTAAAGGAGATAGTAAATTATATTTTAAAAGTGGAGAAATATATGTAATAGTTCTAGAAAATATCAAACGATTGTAGAAAGGTTGCATTGGTTGTTCAGAGAAACAAAATACTATGGGCATGTTTTTTTGTTTAGTTTTTCATTTCTAGAATATTTAATTAAATTTTCTGTAGATATGTTTATAGAATAGCTGATTTTTATTAATTTTAAGGGAATAAAGGGCCTTACCAATTTAACCACAAATGAAATAGCATAAAATCAGTAAAATCATTATTCTAATGAAAAATTAAAAATAAAAGAGTCATAGTGGAGAAATATAAAGACTCTGAAATTCAGAAAGTGTTGGAAGGTAATCTCATAGTTGAGAAATTCACATAAAAATGCAGAGATTGTATATATATGGAAATGGATCAGAAGCACAGGATATTAATCCAACACTTATAATAACAGTTCTAGTGGAAGTTCCAGAAAGAAAGGATCAAGAAAATGGTGTGTGTGTGAAATTCTAAGATGAGAGCTGGAATTGAAGTCTTAACTTAATAGGGTCTTCTGATTGTGAAATTTTAGTAAGTGAAAATTAACACCCCTTGGACAGAGACTTAGTGTGACCAAATGACAAAGATTGATGATAAAGAAAAATGTCTTCAAATTTACAGAAAGAGGGGGAGAAAGAAAGTGTATTGACTAGAATTCTTAAACTGCAGAAAAGCCTACCAGTTTATCTAGT
Source organism: Aplodontia rufa (assembly GCA_004027875.1). Lineage (NCBI taxonomy): Eukaryota > Metazoa > Chordata > Mammalia > Rodentia > Aplodontiidae > Aplodontia > Aplodontia rufa. The sequence continues at coordinate 14,875 of PVKS010028108.1, read as the reverse complement.
TTTAAGTATAAATAGATTTATAAAGTGATATGGATGGCCACAGAGCCATCAGGAGACCAAGAAAGTTCAGCCCTGTCTAGGCTAAAGTTGCATGAGCAATTCCCAAAGCCACAACTAACTAGAAAAAAGGAGCTCTGGCATCCCCAAATCCCAAACCATAACTCCTCTGAAACATCTGCTGAAATAAAATTGGTGCCCCCTGCCTGCCTGTTTCCTCATTTTGCTCACTTCCAAAACAGTCTCCTACATTTGTATCTGATTAATGGAAACCATCATATGTGAGCACCACAGCTAGGAGTGATGATTTCTATCACTGACACTGAGAAACATCCAAATTAGAAAGTCAAGTCTCAACAGGAGACTGGAATAAACCAAAAGTGACATATAGAATAAGGTACATACTATCCTTTTTCCAACTTGAAAAGAAAAAGCAATCATAAACCAAAATCTCTGATAGAATAAATGAAAAATTGTTTGAATATTCTCTCCAGAGTAGCTCAGGGAATTGTACGATAGGTCATATATTCATAGCCCTCCATTTTACTCTGCAGTGAACTCCATTGCAGTAGTCACAATAATGTAATCATTGCTCACATGTTCTCTACTTTTGATGTGAAAACAGACTTATTTATAGCTAGTAAGCAAAATATAAGACTTTTAAATTCGACAATATTAAGATAACTGTAGTGATTAAAATTTGGGAGCTAATGTAGATGATGTGAAGAGGATTGGGTAGTTAATAGCCTGAGCTTACAAAATAGAAATTCAAGTTTGCCTATAGTTAGTTAAGTGTGCTACATTACAAAGTAGCTTATAGGTCTTAAGTTGCAACTTAACAACTATGAGTCAATTTCTGCAAATAGGTTTTATTTGACTATCAACATGTAACACATTGTTTTCTTTTCAGTTTGTTTTTTTTTTAAGTTGCTTTTCAGTGGATATATTAACAGCCATTTAACCACAAGTCTAAACATCTGACTGGGCTCTAATTTTGCTTTACTGAGCTTATTCTGTAGATTTAAAAGTTCTAATGCACTAAAAAAGAGAATTATGATTATATGAGCAGCCTTGGGAGAATCCACTCTGAAATAGTTCTTTTCTTTCATATTTCACCAAGAAGGTGATTGATAGATACAGCTCAAATGACAGGGTAATAAAATTCAAGAATAGGAATGGGAGATACCTTAAAAGTCTTCAAATTAAGCTCTGGTCATTCATTCTATAAAGAATAATCACATACATCCATGCAGTATGAAGTATAGTCAGGAGTTTGACAAATACACACATCAATCATTGTGATCACAAATCAGACCAAGTCTTATGAACTGACTGTCGATCTGGTTTGTGTTTCTGCAGGGCACCACAAAGTTTTCAACGTTGCTTACATATGGATTTGGAATGTATTCCAAATTTCCCCTAGTTTGTTTTACTAGTAAAGATATGTTTTGGGCTGGAGTGGTGGCGGGTTCAAAGCCCAGCACCACATACACAACGAAATGTCCGAGGAACGAAAGCCACATGAAAAACTAAATAAAAATTGCTTCTCTTTTTCACTATCCCTCTTTCTTTAAAAAAAAAATGTATCAGTGCCTACTGTGAGAATAAACCAAATGACAACATAGAAGTGCAGCAACATCTTCCAAGATATAGTTTTTAAAGTTTTTTTTTCTTTTTTTAAAGAGAGAGGGACAGTGAGAGAGTGAGAGGAAAAAAGAGAAACAATTTTTATTTAGTTTTTCATGTGACCTTCATTCCTCTGACACTTTGTTGTGTACGTGGTGCTGGGGTTTGAACTCGTGTACTCAGGCATGCTGGGTAAGCACTGTAATCACGGATCCACCGCTCCAGCCTCAAGATATATATTTTTTAAAAGAGCAAAAAAAAGGCAAACAATAAAATGTAAATAGCAATAATAAGGGCTTCCAAAACTCCTTTATCCTTCCACATTAATATTTATGGAATGTAACTCTCCTGGCACATTCACTGTAATGCTGTAAACTGGAGGACCCAATATAGCAGTGTAATGTCAATGCAGAAGGGCAGGGAACGCTTGAACTGAAGCTAAGCATATGGTATTTACTAAGCAACCGAGTGGGCTGCGCTCGGACAGAGAAAGAAAGGAAGATACGCTTTGGCTGTAAATTTTTATTAATGCTAAAATGGAACAGTTTAAAATCATTGATATATGACTTAATAATGGAACTGAGGACTTGAAAGTGCAGTCTCATTATGACAAGTTGATTTGTTTTTTCCTGACAGTATAAAAAGTGGAGGAAAATGCTTAGTAGAACTTTAAGATTATTTCTGGCAATAGTTAATAGGAATTTAATAAGCCCTAAAAAAACCCCATTGAAATCATTGAAGGAGAAATCAATTTGAAGGTCAGTGAATTTTGACCACTGTCATTGTGCAACCCACCTTTCAAATCTAACTTTTCAACTCCTTTTCATTTCTTATTGAAGTAGATCTCTTTCAAAAGGCTGTTCATTGCTTATGTTCACTGTCAGTAATGCTTGAAAACTGTATAGCATTTCTCTATTCTCTCCATTTTTAGCAATAGTATTCCTATTTCTAAGAGTGGCAAGTAGCTTTTCAGTTCCATCTAGTGGTAGAAAATTGCTTATCACCATTTATTCTGTCCCTCAATTTTTAATCTTAGGACTGAGATCTCTGTTTTGATGTCTGATAACAAAGTTAGGTAGTAATGCTATTCAAGAGCAGAAACGTGTAAGCAGCTTCGTAGCAGACTGCAGTGTCTGCATCTTGTGTTTTACTACTTCTATCAAGAGTTTTCCAATGTTTTCTTTCTAGGTCTGATAATGCTTACCTATATAATCCATTTTATCTGCAGACTACCCGGAATAAATGTTCCAACAAAGTTATGATAGATGTTTGTTTTGTAACCTCACTTGCTTTGGAAGCTTCTGTGCACCCTGCACATCATAAATTATAACTAAGAAAGACATAGGCTACATTGTGAAGAAATTTTTATTTCACTTACTTCATTCAAATATAACTTTAAATAACATCCTTTTCCTAAGGCCAGAATTTTCATAGTTGTATGAAAAATCAACATTATATCAAAGATTTCTTCTGAAAAGGAGCTCTTTATTTCCACCGATGTGAAAATAATCGCGTTTGATAACAAAAGCAAACATGCGACAGTAAGCAGTATAACAATCCATGCCAATTTTGGCGAATCTGAAGCTGATTATTTATCTTGTGTTGAACTATAATATTTAAGATTGAAGAGAACCAAATGTACTAGAAAACAAAACCTAACGATTAGAATGCAGAGGTGTTTAAAACAGCATGTATAATATTGTGAAAGAGGTAGATTCCCACTAATGATTACATTGGACAGCTTTAAAGACAAGTGCTTAAAAACATCAAGGATACTCTTTGGTTTACTATTAGTGTGACAGAGTTTTTTTTTTTTTCTAGCTTTTAGTAATGTGAATTTTACAAAAAGATTTTACTCTGAAAAAAATAAGTTGTCTATAGGATAAGGTTTCATACTTTATAAAAATAAATATGAAATCACTGAGAAGAATAATTCAGTATATCCCTAAAATGGAACCAAAGTATATAATATAATATGGTTTCAGAAAATTACATCTGCAACAGGAAATTCCAAGTAAACCCTTTATTCATCCCTTTGGGAAAATTTAAAGTGGGTAAAATGTTTAGAAACAAAACTATATAGGATCTTTTATTGAATTAAAGGTCTATACTAAAATGTATTTCTGCAGAGAAAAGACCCAAGTACTTAATAGCTAAAAACCCTTTTTCCACTCGGTTGATCATATTGAACTACAGGAGACTGGTATATGAGTTAATTTGCTCTCTGACAATAAATACCCTTTTGCCTTGAAGGTATAATTATGGATTAATGAGAAATGTACAGCTTGTGTTTAAAAGAAAAATTAGTTGTCAGAATTGATTTATATACAATCCAAAGTTAGCTGGCAAAAATAATATCTCTAACTTGAGGATAATAAACAGAATAGAACAAAACTTTTTTAAAACAACAAATACCTATTATGATGAGAAGGACTTTCATGTTGTCCCAGGTTTGGTGATTATAACTCAAAACTGAGAACAAAGAAGAGTAGTGTCTCAGTTTGTTTTCTCATCTTTGTACCCTTCTATTAAAAAATGATCAGAAAGAGTGGTCAACAGATGAGGGCAAGTGTTTTCCCCAGCCTGGTGACCTGAGGTCCTGGTGATCTATCTATTACTCCTGCAGAAGTGTGTCTCCTGGAAGCTAGCACGCCTTTGGTAGTTAGACATCTATGTATGTAGTTTTCTGTGGTTATTTGAACATGAAAAAAAGAGAGGCAACAGCAGTATATACAGTAGAAATAGCTGTCAGTAATCCCACACCCCACGTAAGTGTTCCCATAGCACAACTGATACCTTAAAAAGTGAGCTAAATTTCTGCTATCCTCTATATTACACAAAGCAAACAGACTTAACAAACTAGAAGACTTGGGGTGTTCCAAAAGAAAGTAAATTGAAAGAGTGGTTACCACTGATAATATATAGAGTTGCACCTCTTAGACCCCGTAAAGTATGGGTAAAGCAGAGGAGACGTGAGAGAGGGGAGTGGTTGAAACAGGGAGATCCTGGACTAGGATCAGCCTTAACTTAATTTGTCAATATCCACATATACAGGAATATGTAACAAGAATTCTTTCCAATATGTTAGACTATGCCAAACAATTTAAAAAAAGTAAAATGAATTGTTTTACAAGATGAAGTACTCTTTGAGGTTAGGAGTTATAAATAAATATAAAAAACATTTCCCTACATGTTCTTTGGTGTAAATCCATTACCAATTTCCATTAAATGGCTTTTCATAATTTTAACTAAACATTCCATTTTGTGATTTTTGACCCTAATAGCTTTGTTTTTACCATTGCTATTTTACCTAATTATTACCTTCCATTCCTATGTGTTTCCTAGCCATTAAAATTATGAAAACCCATTGGATTTTTTTCTTAATTCTAACAGCAAACTCATCATAGGGTAAGTAATTGGTTAAATCTTTAAAAGAATGGTTCTGCTTTTAAAGAGAAAGGAAATATATAATTGGAAAAGCAGCACATTTGGTAATTGAGCATGGAGAAGGCTGTTGGGTTATTCTTTGTTCATTCAACAAAGCATTCATTAAGCACTTACTCTGTGTCAGAGATGTCACATCTTGGGGATAAAACTGGTAAATAAGACATGATCCTTTGCTTCATGGAGCTTATTTCACAGGAAGCATGACATTAGGGATTGATTAATACAATTTATGTTATAGTATTATGAAGAGAGAAATACACCACTGCAGAATCGAATAAGTAGTGATTAAACTGGAGTTTCAGAAAGGAGTAGGTCATAGGAGACAGGGGGAACAACACTGCGGCAAAGCCTGAATATAAGACAGTGCCTTGTTCAGGCTAAAGACTGTTCTTGGCTAGAACTCCTAAGACAAAGAAGACAGGAGTTGGTGAAACCACAAGTGTGGTCAGTCATAGAGTAGTTCAGGAGGACTTTTTAATAATGATAAAAATGTTCAGACTTATAAAACAGATAAATACCTTTCACCATTTTCAATAGGAAAGTGATGTCATGTGGTACAAGGTTTTGAAATTTACTTTTTATTTTTTAATTGGCATAAAATATTTGTATTTATTTATGGGATACACTATTATAATGCACATATACTATGGGTAATGACCAAATCAAGAAAACTCACTCATTTCCACTTCCTCAAATATTATCATTTGTATGTGTGAAGGCCTTCAAAGTCTCACCTCTCTTATTATAACATAAATGCCTTTGTAAGAACTGCTATTGGGGCCGAGAAGATGAGTTAGCAGTGATTTTTTTTTTTTATTAAGACAGAAAGACAGAGAGAGAAAGAGAAAATCAATTTTATTTATTTTTTTATTTAACTTTCTTTGCTCCGACACTTCGTTGTGTAAGTGGTGCTGGGGTTTGAACCTACATCCTCTCGCATGCCAGGCAAGCTCCAAAACTGCTGAGCCACCACTCCATCCCCTAGCAGTAATTTTTAAATGTGTAAGAATTGATAAATAGAGACAGGCATAAGCAAACTGGTGAGTTCAAGAGACATCAGTGTGGTATAATTAAAGGATTTTCTGCATAAAACTTTTGGAAATGTACTATCTATCTATTTATGCAATTGTTTCCCTCATTCAAATCTGTTCTGCTACAAAGGTTAGGAAATTTAAGAAAATGGAAAATTAGGGTAGAGTGTTAAATTTAAACATGAAGGTATTTTACAGATCTACAGGAGCTAAAATGTCCTCTATTATTAAGTAAGAAACTAAGTTGATTCTTAGTTTCCTAGTAGCCTGAAAAAGGATATAGAACAGTTATGGCAATCATATTAAATGTTGGAATATTCGGAACTGAAGTTTTGAAAAAAGTTCAGACAGCGTAGCCAGATTGTTTGGGTTGAATTTTTGATCTCCCCTCTGGCAAAGTCATTGAAGCCATTGAGTCTCACTTCCTTTATCTGTGAAATAAGGATAATACTAGGATATTCAAATTGTTCTGGCTTACAATGGTTGAACTTAAGATTTTTCTGGTGGTGTGAAAGAAATACACATTCTGTGGAAGCCAAATTCACATTTTTGAATGTCATTTTTTCCCCTCGATTAATGATATACATAAACTGTTTCGTATACTGCCTTCAGGATGTTGGGCAGCAACACTGAATCACAGCTCACAGGCAGCAGCCCAATCAGGATAACAGCTAGTATTCCACAGTTTACGTACTGTGTTGCTAAACTACGATATTCTGATAGGTTTTAAGTCTGAAATGCATTTTTTGACTTAACAATATTTTCAACTTATCATATTCAATTGGCCCAGAATCCGAACATAAGTCTAGGAGCACCTGTATCTCGTAGATTTCCACAAGGATAAAATTCTTCCATTAAACAAATATTCCTGAGCATCTGCTTTATTCTCAAAAGTGTTCCCCTTTCCGACATTCCACAGAAAACAAAATAAGCAATGAGGCTCAGCACTTCTGCTCCTACATTCTTTCTGAGAAACGGTATTGGGCAACAGGCTATGGCAGATATAGACACAATAAGTACACAAATGAATTTATAACCCATTTTGACTCTTAAACACAAGTGAAACATACTTTGAAAATATATATTTTTCACTAACTGACACTTAAAATGATTTATCTGTTTCTCCTTAGTAATCCTTTAGACAACACTCTGATCTTAAAATGATGTTTTAAATTCTAAATAAACATGACTTATCATCTGCTTTCATCCATTAAGAATATATATAGTTTGTCAGGGCTGGAGCGGTAGCCCTGGGATTATGGTGCTTGCCCGGCATGTGCAAGTACACGAGTTCAAACTCTAGCACCCACGTACACATCTAAGTATCAGAACAACAAACACCATGTGAAAAACTCAATAAAAATCATTTCTCTCTCTCTCTCTCCCTTTCTCTCTCTCTCTCTCACACACACACACACACACACTGTCCTTCCCTCTTTAAAAAAAAAGAATATGTAATGATTATAATGAAATTTTTTTTGTTATTTCTATTTTGCTGCTTGATGATCATTATTTGTGCTAGTAGAATTCATGCGCTTTATTCAGGAAAATAAATTTATTATTAAAATGGGGAAAATGAACTATTTATATATTCATGAAAAATTCCTCATAAATTTAATTTTTCAATATGTTTCTAAGACTACTGAGTTAAATAGGCCAAAACACAACATTCTTGAACAGAATGTATTTTTGTGATAAACCTTTTTTAAAAATATTTCTGTGATATTTTTCAGAAAGTGACAGTCATTCAGGCTGCTCATACAAATTATCATTGACTGGGTGGTTTATAAGCAAAAGAAATTTACTTCTTATATTTTTGGAGGCTAGAAATCTGAGATCTAGTTTCTCACATGGTTAGGTTCTGATAAGGACCTTCTTCTGAACTGTAGAATTAAGAGTTCTTATATTTTGACATGTTTGAAAGATAGCTAACTAGTTCTCTGGCGGTAATAATGGCACTAATCCCATTGCCAAGGGGTACACTCTTAGGACCTGATTACCTCCCAAAGAATCCAACTCCAAATGCCATAATTTTTAAGGTTTCAATACAAGAATTTTAAGGAGGATATAAACATTCAATCTACTACCAAGACTTTTCATTAATCACAAAAATAATTTCTTAACTTCTGAATATTTGGAAGAAATATTCAGAAGAAATGTCTGTACATTGCTATAGTACAGACATAAAGTTTATGTATGTTTTCCATGAAATTGATAAATGAAAAAATATAATTTTAAACAGATATCAAAATCAAATTCTGGCAAGAGTCAAGCTGGTGTCATGATATAAATCATCCGTATTATGAGATAATATGATAAATGTTATAGATAGAATTGCATGACAGCATACACATAAAGAGAGACTACAAATTCAATGTGTATCTCATTGACTTATGGTCAGAGTAAATACTTTTATTAGCTGGATCATGGAAAACTCCCACTTCCTAGGAAGCTGTCATTTCTCAAATATATAAATAGCAACTTTTAATTTCAAAAAATTTTGGAGAATTCTCCAATGTAATGTCATCACTAGAATTCAGAGCACCTTGCCGATGCTTCTTTTGAGTTATGCTTACCAGCTCTTACAATTGGGAAACAGTTGTATGACAACAACTGTTTTTTAACCACATTCATTGTTTTTCTCTTTGTGTGTGTGTATGTGTGTGTGCTTGTGTTGCAGAGAAGGCCAGCAATCGCCAGAACAGTGGCAGAAGATGTACGGTAGATGCTCTGGGAATGAAGTTTACCACATTGTTTTGGAAGAAAGTACATTTTTTGCTGAATACGAAGGAAAGAGTTTTACATATGCCTCTTTCCATGCACACAAAAAGTATGTTTCTGCAACCAGAGTAGAACTAAAGTATCCATCAATCAAGCAATAATACTATTTTTAAACATTCAATTACGTTTATTAATGCATATTAATTGTACAAATTGATGGGTTTCGCTGTGACATTTCCATACATGCATACGTGTTTTATGATGATTTGATCATGTCCATACTCTCCTCTATCCTCTCTGGCCCTCTCTCTTCTACCTGTTCTTCTCAGTCCATTTCCAATTCCCTAAAGAGTTCCTCTTTTACCTCCAGGTTATCTTATTTATTTAGTTAACTTTCCACATGTTAGAGAAAACATACATTAGTTGTCTTTTTGTGTCTGGCTTCTATTGCTTAATAAGATGCCCCCTCATTCCATTCTGCAAATGAAATTTCATTTATTTTATGACTAAGTAATATGCCACTGTAAATGTATACACCAAATTTTCTGTATCTATCTTTTTATGGGCACTTAGGCTGATTTTACAATTTGGCTGTGGCATGTAGTAGCATAACAATATGGATGTGCGTTTATCTCTTTTGTATGTTGACTATATTTCCTCCGGATGAACGCCCAGTACCAATAGAGCTGGATCATTTGGAAGTTCTATCTTTAGTTTTTTAAGTAATCTGCATGCTCTTTTCCATAGTGACTATGATAATTTCTGTGTTCACCAATAGTGTATGAGTTCCTTTTTCTCCACATCTTTGCAGAATTTGTTATTTTGAGTATTTTTCATAACAACCATTGTAACTTGGGTAAAATACAGTGTCAGTGTACTATTTTAAATGTTTTATTAGTATATTATACTTCTATACAATATTGAGGTTCATTTTCACATAATTATACGCATAGGGAATATCATTTGCTCCATCTCAGTACTCAGTACTTCCTCTTTGCCTCTCCTCTTCCCTCCCCGTTCCCCTTCCAAAGTAGTTTTGATTTTCATTTTCTTACTGACTGAAGATGTTGATCCTTTTTTCTCCATATATTTACTGGTCATTTAGGCTTAATTGGTGAAGTGTCTCTTCAGTTCACTTGCCTACTTTATGATGCGATTATTTGTTATTTTGGTTTTCTTTTTTTTTTCAGTTCTTTATATATTCTGGGTATTAACTGTCTATAAGACAAATAGCTGGCAGAATTTTTCTCTCATTCTGGAGATGTGCCTTCAGTATGTAGATTGATTTCTTTGCTGTGTAGAAGCTTTTCGATTTGATGTAATCCCATTAGTCAATTCCTGCTTCTATTTCTTGAGCCACTGAAGCCCTATCCAGGAAATTCTGTTACAATATCTTAAATTGTTTTCCCTATGCTTTTTTCTAGAAGTTTTTAACTTTCAGATCTCAGATTGACATCTTGGATCCAATATAAGCTGGTATTTTGTAGTGTGGTAGATAGTGACCAGTTTCATTCTTTTACCTGAGGAATGTCCAATTTCTTCAGCACCATTAATGAAGACACTGTCTTCTCTCCAGTATATGTTATTGGCCTATGCATGTTATTCACTGTCTCTTTCTGGAATTATTTCTGGGTCATCTGTCTTATTTCATCAGTCTTTCTAAATATTTTTAGGTCACTACCATAATGTTTTTGTGTTTATGGTTCTGTAGCACCTTTTGAAATCAAGTATCGTGATGCCTCTATTGTTCCCCTTTTTGCTCAGGAAGACATTGACTGTTTGAAATCTTTTGTGGTTCTAAATGAGTTTTGGGGCTATTTTTTTTTTAATTCTGTGAAGAATGTTGTTGGTATTTTGATGGGGATTGCATTGAATAAATAGAATTTTTCAGTAGTAGTACATCCATTTTAACAAAAAGAATCATCCATACCTGTGACTGTGGGATGCTTTCCATCTTCTAGTCTCTTCAGTTTCTTTTTTCGTTGTACCATAATTTTCATTATAGACATATTTCACCTCCTTAATTAAGGTTGTTTCTGGGTATTGTTAAAATTTGCATGTTTGTTTATTTTGAGGTTCTTGTGAATTCTATTTCATTCCTAATTTCTTTCCCAATGAATTCATCATTGGTCTATATAAATGATATTTCTTGTTGTATGATGTATTTGAATCCTGCCAATGTCTTTTTTTTTTTTTTAGTTCTAAGGGTGGTTTGGTGAAAATGCTAAGGTTTTCAGTAAATAGAATCATGTCTTTTGCAAACAGGGATAAATTGAATTTCTCTTTTCCTATTTCTATCCTTTCATTTCTTTCTCTTCCTCAATTGCTTTGGCTACAATTTCATTTACTATATTCAATAAGAGTGGTGAGACTGAACACCTTTGATTTGTTCCTGATTTTAGAAGAAATGTTTTCAGTTTTCTTTCCCATTCCATATTATGTTGGCTATGGTTTTGTCATATATATCCTATTATGTTGAGGTATGATCCTTTTATACCTAATTTATTAAAGACTTATCAGGAATGGATATTGAATTTTATCGAAGTCTTTTCTGAACCTTTTGATATGATCACATGATTTTTGTTCTTGATTCTTTTTGTAGTGTGAGAGTGGTCTAGTTTCATTCTTCTACATGGGAATATCCAGCACCATTTGTTGAAGAGACTATATTTTTTCCAGTATATGTTATTGGCATATATGTTTCTATTCATTTGTGTATGTAGAATCATGCTTATATCACTGGAATAAAACTGACTCCATCATGGTTTATGCTTTTTAAGATGCTGTCAAATTCAATTTGCAAGTATTTTATTGAAGTTTTTGCATCTACATTCATCAAGAATACTGGTCTATAGTTTTCTTTATTTCTCTCTTTTTTGCTAGCAAGGTAATAATGGCTTCATAGTAATTAAACAGCTTTCTAAAACTATGACCTATATTGGTATTTATAAGTACTTTTTAATTTTTGACATGTTTATTGCAATATTTGAATTCAGAGTACCAAGTGATCTTTACAAGTTAAGATTGCTGGACATCATTATAATTTGGAAGGCAGACTTGTTTTAGCAGCTTTTAAACTCTCATTTTAAATATTTTAGTCCATTAAGAATTTATAAATACAATTCCAGCTCCTTGGACTGGGCTGTTATTGGTTTCCCAGTTTTGCCAATATGCAGGCAACAGTTTTTGGACTCTTCATTGTACAATCATGTGAATCAATCTAATAAGTTCCCTTTTATATGCATATTATATTTACATATTATTGATTTCATTTATCTTAAGGACCTTAAATAATACAGGCATATGTTCAGCGAAATAATTTGAAATAAAAATAATAACATAAATTTAAGACCCGTCCACTACAAAGGAAAAAGCGAAGGTGAAAATAAAATGCAAAAATTATGGGAAAAAATGGGAAAGCAGTTAATATTCAGTGACCATAAGATTTATTTTATTAAAATTATGATAATATACATGATCAGCAGATTCAACATTATTAGCTACAAATCTTAAGGTCATTTTGTGGAAACTGACCAACTGACTGTGATGATCACAAGGAAACACAAAGAAATTCAAGCAATACAATCATTTTTGAAGTAAAAAAAAAAAAGAATTTATAGATACATAAAATAAATTTTTATAGAACTAAGTTTTAAAGTGTTGGTTAGAAAATCAAGCAAAATTATCATGACATTTATAAAAACTACATAATTAACTAAGAAATTAATGATGACATTTCTTTGGCCAGATAAATAAGTTAAAAAATGACACTACATTGCAATTCAAATGTGGAACATTATCTTTTTCTTTTCTGAGAAAAATATTTGCCTAAGAAATAAAAAGTTATATATATCATGGAAATATGTTATTTATATTAAAATATATTTATATATTTCAGGGGTTTGTAATATATCTATTATGTCCTGTTAATCTAATGTATAATGTACTGTACCTGAAGTTTCAGTTTGATTCAATTTATATATATATGTATATATATACACACACACATACACATTGAATTTATGTAGTTTTCTATTTAAAATATTCTTGAATATGATTTATTCTATAGTACTGTAAGATATATTGAAATAAAAATATTCAGGACAATTCCTTTTGGGGGCATAACGCTGAAAATATAAAAATTTTAAGTAGCCTATTATATATTCAGAGGTTGTTATTTCTCCCAGTTAATCTGAACATGACTGTTAAAAATGTTTCTTTCTAAAATTCAAAGTTAATAAAATATGATATAATTAGTACTAAAACAATTTAGGTACCTTAATTCTTTTTTCATGTAACCTCTATAAATTTCTTTCTTTTCTAATACCAATAATTCTTAAATTGTTTTAGTCAACGTAAGACATACTATTTATATTTTTTTAAAAAAGAGAGGGGCAGTGAGAGAGAGATATAGAGAAAATCAATTTTTTATTTAGTTGTTCATGTGGCCTTCATTTCTTTGTGTTCATGATACTACGGGGAATAAACCCGTCCTCACATGTGCCAGGCAAACCCTGTAACTGCTGAGTCACTGCTCCAGCCCTATTGTTTACATTTTTTATCAAATTGTTTATAAATATTGTAAAATAGCATCATCTTTATTATATGACATATAATTTTGATGTTTTTTATTTTCTTCTACTGTATGTACATCTGTATTTATATTTTTATTTATCATAATCAACTAAATAAATTTTATAGGACAATAATTTTTTATAAAAGTGAGCATTTTACACTTTTAAAATCCTTTCAAATTCTATGATTTGTGGTCTTAACATTTTTCAGTTTATAATAGTTTACAAATTTTCTTATCTATATAAAATTAAAAATAAAACCTTAGGACCTTTGTTAAGTTACAATTCTTAAACTCTTTTTTTTTTTTTTTCAAATAAAGGTTTGGTGTCTGCTTGATTGGTGTTAGGAGGGAGGACAATAAAAACATTTTGTTGAATCCAGGTCCTCGATACATTATGAATGCTACAGACATATGCTTTTATATTAATATTACCAAAGAAGAGAACTCAGCATTTAAGAACCAAGACCAGCAGAGAAATAGTAATGTACCCAGGTCATTTTATCATGGACCTTCTAGGTTACCCGTACATAGCATAATTGCCAGCATGGGTGAGTACAAACTAGTTTTAAATTAGCTATAGTTTCTATTTAAAAATTAAAATTATAAGTATGCCCTGATGTTCTTTTTATTTCAAAATCAAATTTTAAACATTTATTGTATATTATAACCTAAGTATGATTCGATATACAGAATAACATTTCTAAGCTGTTAAGTTTGTTAAAAATATGATGTTATAAAAACAGTCAATAATTATGTTGTTTCTGATTGTACTATAAAGTACCTGGCTTCTGTATTTCTTTTGTAACTTACCTGTCCAACTTTCATCAGAGTTTATTTCTAATGTTCTCCATTTTCCTCAAAACTGCCTTTTCATTTCCCATTTCAGTTTCTTCTTTATACTGAGCTCTAATGACAGAAGAAAAAAAAAGAAAGAAAGAAAAAGAAACCCTGTAGTTCCCATACAAATATGAATTTCCTTAAAATCTTAGCATTAACTCACCCACAAACCTAATACTTAGTTTCTGTCACAAGGAAAATGCCTCCTTCTTTTTAATGAATTCTAATGCATCATTTGCACTATGGACCTAGCCTCTCATTCCTTCTGCAAGACTTCACTCTTTAAGCCATTAAGTCCCACGTTTTCAATTCTTTAAGTATTTCCACAAAATTGACACAGGTGCATTAAAGTAGGATGAAAATCATAACCTAGAGCATATATGTCCTTTATATACATTCGTATACATATGAAATATACATAAATATTTTCAAAGGCTATTCATTCACCTATATTTTTTCAAAAGAACAGACCTCTACAAACATAATAATTATTTCAGTTATCAGAGTTGATATATTTGTTGTTTCAATTTAAGTTTTTATAGGTAATCCACATCTGGGATGGTAGGATGAAATGGGTTAATTCATTCTAGTTTCCTAACTTCAATTATTTTTTTTAGAATCATAAGATGATACACCCCCC
>PVKS010028107.1:0-26786 GCA_004027875.1 Aplodontia rufa | reverse complement strand
ACTCCCTCTTTATGTGTTGCCACCCGGTGCCTTGTATGCATTCACAGCAGCTCAGTAAGGCCTAGCTCTGTGGGGTGAGGGTAACCTAAGTTATAAGGGACTTTATTCCGCATTTCTCTGGTGCAACCCTGTGCCAGTGCTTCTTGTAGTTAAGGGGCTGGAAATCACAAACCTTGTTACCTCTAGAAATTGAACTGGATCTATGCTCCCTGTGCCCTTTCTCAAGAAAGTTACCTTAGTTCTCAGAACCTTAACCTCACACTTGGAATAAAAGAGCTGTTTATTGAAAATATTTCCTAACCCAGTCCTTCTCAGGCCTGGTTGCTCATTAAAAGCACATGAAAGAGTGTGTGCGTGTGTGTGTGTGTGTGTGTGTGTGGTTGTTGTTGTTGTTGTTGTTGTTGTGGGGGTTTTTAGGAACCTAAACTTTAATAAATACCTCCAGAAAAATTTGAAAATCCATCTATGTTAGGATCACACTGCCATCAAATTCCAGAAGTTTTGGCTTGAGAAGAACAAAGGAAAATCTTGACTTTCTGGGAGCTTTAAAGATCAGTTGTTCTCTCCAACCACATGCCAATTCTGGTTCAGTGCCTTAGAAGTGGGTGCTCCATCTAATACACTGTCCAACTGGGCTCTTCCCAGCCAGGAGTTGCCCAGCGACAGGAGAGTAGATAGAACCCCATAGGCAAAGACCTCAAGAGAAGTAGATGCTGGAGGGAAGAAGGAGGTGGCTGTCTCCAAAAAGAAATGAAGATTCTGGACATGCTGTGCTCTGAACACCTCGCTAGCTTCCTTCACTTAATAGTTACCTGCTGAACACAGTGCACGTGTCAGGGAGAACACTGGGTGCAAGAGAGTCCAGGACCTGTAGGTGCCATCCCTTTTTTTTGCAGTTTGTGCTAGAGACAGCCACTGAACAAATGAGTATACTAATGCAAAGTTAAAAACTTAACTTACCCAGTGCCTCAAAGGGAAATTTTGGTGCATGAAGATTTATGATCAGAAAACCTTCTCTGTTCTGGGTTGCTGTGGAATGTCAGGAAAGGCCATGCTGAGCAAATAATGACCTTGGAGCTGCACCTATCAAGATGGGTGGGAGTTACCTGAACTGAGAGAAGGGTGTGTCTAAGGCCTTTAAGGATCTTAAAGTGGATATGGTAAGAGAAGGGAAGGATGAGCCAAGAGGCAGCAATGAGGCTGGCAAGACAGGGAAGGGTCAGATGATGCTGACAGGGACAGGCATGGTGAGGGTTTGCTCTTTAGTTGAAAGGCAGCTGAGCCTGTGTCCTTTCACCCCGATCTGCCCAACTTCTTCAGTTGTCCTCTGACCTTCTCTACTTTGCACCTCGCCCTGTCACCCACCTGTGCCTTTCTCACCGATCTTGGCACCATCTGGGTGAGGAGTTTACACAAGCATTGGGTGTGGATCCTGAGAGGAGCCGAGCAACATGGAGGGCTGGTTCTGCAGGCCACTTTTGTGTGAGCAAAGGACACAAGTGGCTGGTGAGCCCAGGGCCTCCCTCACTCCCATGTCCACTGTCCTCCCTGCCCACCTCTCTCTCTCCATCTGCACCTGGCTAAGTTCAGCTTTCCAGCCTTGTCACTCCGGCCCTGATCTGCTGAATCAAGTAGGTCTTTCCTGTTTTATGTTGGAGGGTTGGACCTGAAAAAGTACAGATCATGAGATCTGCATGCATAGATTTGTGGACCAGCTCCTGCTTTTTTTCTGAGACATGAAAGTTGTCTCTTCAGTGTTTTTACCACATCAGTGCTCCAATAAGGAAAACTTGTATAAAGACTAATTGTTTTTATGCTTGCTTTATAGAAAATGAACACATTTGAGTCATTGTTACTTTTTTTGGAACGTTAACGCATAGCTCAGGGATATCAGCTCTGCAGAATTGTTTTGCTTTTCTCAGAATAGGCTTGAAACACAGCAAAATGCCTACTAACATGCTTCCTTTGATGGCAGCTGTTTCGAAAATATCTGTCTTTTAAGAGAGCTATTTGAGTAGAAGGAAGCAAGAGGGAATGGACATTAATGGATTATCATGATGATGGTTTTATGATCATCACTGTCATTGTCATTGTCAAAGAGGCATTTAGGAAATGCCAAATCCTGTTTAATATTGCTCAGAGTTCTGTTATATGAAGAGATTACAAAGTCACAGTTTATGTGCTATGGAAATTTCAGTCTATGAGACAGCCTTGATTTATGAACAGTTGAAAAGACCATAAGGATAACAAGACCAAAAATGAGGGATTAGATCAATGTATGAATGGACTGAAGGCATTTATGTTACTTATAAGCTAAAGGTCAGAACAAATGTGTCATGCTGTTGCATTAGTCAGGAAAGGTGAGATTGGGCTGCAGTAACGAATAAACCCTCCACCTCCATAGTCTAGCACGAGGTTTATATCTCCATTCTTCACACTCATCACAGGTTGGCCAGGGTTTTGTCTTTGTTTCATAATTTTTCAGGGACCTAGACTGAGGAAACCTTCACTCCCTGGAATGTGGCTTGTCAACCCAGAAGGAAGAAGGAGAAAAGACATCATGACTGGCCTTGCAATGTTTCTGTCCAGAAGTAGCACTTCCACCTATATTCTATTGACCCACATAAGTCACATGGTGATTCATCACTATTAAAGCATAGGGAAATCCAGTGCTACCATGTGTCCTGACTGAAGGAAGAGGATCAGAATATTAGTGAAATAATAAAAAATTATCAAGTTCTTCTAGTATTCTAGTCACAGTTGATTCATCTACTAATCAAATGATAATAACAGCTGCTTATCAGTAAAGGAACATTTACTGTGTTAGCTTCATGTCACTATAACAAACTAAATGGAGACAATTAACTTATAAAGAAAAAAGGTTTATTTTTTCTCATGGTTCCAGAGATTGCAGTCCAGAATTGGGTGGTCTATTGCTGTGGGCCTCTGGCAAAAGCAGCATTTTGTAGCAGGAGTGCATGGCAGAGCCATCTTCTTATATCTTGAGCCTGGAAGCTGAAAGGGACCAAGAGGCTGGGTTCTCAATCCTCCTCAAGGACACACACTGGGTTAACCAAGGCCCTCCCTCTACTGCATTCCAATCACTACTCTGAGGGGCAAGCCTTTACCTCATCACCCTTATGGAACACACAAATAAACTAGGGTGCACACTATGTATCGTTAAGCAAATCATATCCATTGTTACGTAAAATTCTTTATCAGCCTATGAAGAGGATGAGATTAAAACTGGGAGTCTTGAAGTAATCTGTCTCAGGCCACACACATGGCATTTATCAGAGCTACTATCCACATTCAGTTCTTCTGATGTCAAGTCTGAGCATTTCTCTCAGATTCCTATCATGTAACAGAAGTCGATGGACTTATTTAGCATGGATCTGGAAAAAACAGACTAGAGTGAATCTGAATCTAGTTACTTAGAATCACTGAGTAGTATCTCTGCTTTGCTAGAAATTATCTCTGGCTTTGTTGGTATTTAGACCTGCATGGGTTATTTTATGAACTCTTCTCCAGCTGTTTTCTGCGTAGTCTTTTGTTTTTATGGTTGGTGAATAATCCTTCCTTCACATGGGATCCTGGAGCTCCTTAGGAATTGACATCACATGCTCTTTCATGCCTTTCTGACATCTTGCATTACAAGGACTTGGAATAGCTTGTGATTGTGCCCACTGAAATACTGTTAAAAAAGCCTTTTCAAGAAGGATTCTTTAAGAAAATGTAGCACTTTCTTTCAAATTTACTTCTAGTTATGTTTCCCTACATTGTTTTTTTAAGAATCCTGTTTTATTTTTCTCTCCTGTGTGAATTGCCTCTTCCTTTTGTCTCAGAATATTTTTCTAATTCATTATTTTGTTTTCTGTGCTATCTCCAATTCTTAGCAGAAAACCTAACACATGTTACTTGTCCAAATATATATATATATAAAATGTGTGTGTGTGTATATATATTTTTTAAGAGAGAAACAGAGAGAGAGAGAGAAAGAAAGAATACATTTTACTTAGTTTTTTATGTGGCCTTTGTTGCTCTAAAACTTCATTTTGTATGTGGGCTGGGGTTCAAACTCACGTCCATGCACATGCCACGCAAGCACCATAACCACTGGGCCACCATTCTAGCCCCCCAAATATATCTTAAGAATAAAAGAATAAATGTCCAACCTGGCAGATGTCTTGGTCAGAGCCCTTGTTCTTCCTCGTTTCCTCTATGCTGAATATAGTTCTTACCAACAATTTGACAAACAGTGCTGTTCTGACCACTCGCCTCTTTGCTATTTTATTGCTTACTATGTGATTTTAATGAGTTTTGTAACCTGTTTTCCCTACTTCTAAGGATTGGAGTGAGGATCAAATAATGTCATGCTGAGAAGAATTTAGAATACTGTCTGATACAAAGTTTGTAGATAGACATCAATTTTTTGTCCTTTGTCTTGAGAATCAAAATTTTCCTTCAAATTTCACTTCTGTTTTTTTCCTTACAATGAATTGTACCTCGTATTTCTTATGTCTTCTATGAGAGTTTATCCCAGGGTGTTTGGTTACATCATTACCATAGATTTAGCTATTAATGCTCTTTAATCTGATCATTTATAATCGGTTCAAGTTATTGTCCTAGAGAGTGATATTTTGGTATGACATTAATTCCTTTTGGCTTTAATACTCATTACTGAGATACAATGAGGCTTGATTATTTTGGCTCCATGCATAGCAACATTTTCATTCACTGATTTATTCCTTTATTCATTTCTAACACATACTTATTGGGAAACAGAAAGATAATTATATAGACTTTTAGAGCCAGAAAGATCTTAGAATCTTCTAGGCTGAATCAACCCTGGCTCCTACAAATTTAATACTAAGTATACGAAAAGATCAGAGGTAGAATAGACTTCTTTGATGTCAAAGCTGACTCAGGAGAGCAGCAAGTGAAGGAATGTTTCCTTTATCTTCTCCTCCTTTCTAAGGAGTCCCATTCACCTGAGTAAACACAGGAGACATTCCTGTGAAATTAGGAGTTTGTGCCCATGTAGGTTTTCTTCAGTATTAATTGAAATATTTTGAATTGAGTATGAAGACTAGTAATTCATATCTTCTTAAATGTTGATGAACCATAAATCTGCGTGGCTGAGCCCAAGACTGTGTTGCCCTGAGGAATCCCTGGGGTACCACGTTCTGAGGTCTGCAAACTGGCATTCTCATGTCAGAAAAGTCAGCCAGTGTCACAGAAAGGGTTCCAGAAGATCTGGTGTATTGGTGTCCAGTGAGTGTCAGGCAGGCTGGTACCAACTTGGGAACTTACTCTCTTCCTGTTCTGGAGGCTGGAGGTCTGAGGTCAAGGTGCTAGCACAGCACGCTGTGTTCTCTCCAGGGGTGCAGCTTCAGGTGGCTGCAGTGCTCTCAGCTCTGCCTCCCCAGTCACATGGCTTCTCTGCTGTGCATGTGCCTGATCCTCTGTGTCAGTCTTGTAGGAAGGTATGATTATTGCATTGAAGGCCCACCTGGCTCACCCAGGATAAGCTCCACCTGTCACAGGTGCATCACTTGATCACTGTTTTGCTATATAAGATAATATTCACTCTTTCACCATTGGTGGTAAAATTCATAGGTTCCAAGGATTAGAACATGGGCCTATTTTGGGGGGCTGGGAGGTGGCTGCCACTCAATTCATAATACCTGAATTCAAGACTTTGTTCTTTATTTTTTCATGATTGAGCAAGTTATCACATCTCTTTGAAATTCAGGGTTTCATCTGCAAAATGAGCATAATTGTGCCCAATTTACAGAATTATAGTGATAAATGAGAAAGTAAAGGTGCATGTGCGTGTAGCACATGCACGTGCGCACATGTACATAGACTTTTTTTAAACCTAAGTTCTTAGCACATGGTTCTAGGCACTCAGAGTGTATAACATATTTTAAGATACTTTACTTTCAAGAAAAATATAAGGTTGACCTATATTTGATCAAGAATTTGTTAACATTTGGTTTGGTTGAAAAAATATTCTTGAGCAATCACAATATGGTTTTATGTTTAGTTCATCATTACACGAGGCAGCCACAAAATAGTTTTATATTCAGATAACCATTATATGTTGGCCATGCCTCATTTAGTAATAATTTCTTTCTGTCTACTTTCTGCTTCCTATGCACTAGCACATTTTCTAACATTTTATTTTATAATATAAAATTCCTTAAATAATAAGTAATAGTTCAAGCAACAAACCAGCAATGTTTATGATGTCACATGCCTGAAAAAAAAAGATTTGTTGCAACCGTCTTGTCTGACTGAATGAAAATAAGAAGGGAAGTATAGAAATTATCATCTACATTTTATAGAATTCTTATTAAAGTTATTTAATTAAGGACTCACGTTCCAGGTTCTTTCTTAAATGAACTTGTACTTTCTGTATCTGGAAGACAAAACACTCACCAAAAATTGTTATAAATATGATATCCAAATGTTGGATTATTATATAATATTGATTTTATAGAGTTTTCTTATGATTTGAAATAACTGAAGAAATGTTGTGAACATTCACAAGTACACATGGCAGAATTAAAACAATGCATTTTTTCCAAGCCATAACCATGTAATGTATCCTTCTGTACATTCTTACTTTTAGTCATTTTAGGACTTATCATCAGATTTTGCAGCATCTTCTGATTTAATTCTCCCCCCACCACTTAAATACTTAGGCCACTACCTCTGCTCTTTCTTCCTGCTTCTGGAAATACATTGACCTTGCATGTGCATTATTTTCTACTCAGTGAGCCAAAGTAAAGTTGATGTGTAGGTGATAATTAGAGTAGGCAGGGGGGCAGGATATGAGCCATGTTTACCATCCAATTCTATATCCCATGGTCCTGTGCATATTATCCCAATAGTTGAATTAGTTGAATTCCACAACTATCCCCCACAACGCCTAAGACATTTTCTATTATTTCCATCTCTTTAGATGGTTGTTGAGTTACTTTGTATTATTAAAAGATAAATAATACATATGTTAAGCATATGTATGCATAAGGTACTCCAGGATAATTTGAGCATGTTGGAGTGTGTGTGTGTGTGTGTGTGTGTGTGTGTGTGTGTGTGTGTAAGTAACTGAGAATTTGTTTTTTGTTCAACCAGCATTTTAGAGGTCTTCAGAGTTTCCAGGTAAGTTTAAGACATGTCTGCTTCCTCCATACAGCCATTCCACGTCTTCTAAGAAATTACTTCATGAACATCTGCTTCAGTACTCATAAGCATCCTATCTGCTCATTTCCATTCTTTTACAACAGCCCCCCTTCCAAAATCACATCCAAAATGGCAAGAAAAACAAAGCTAATATGAATTTAGATGCCAATTGTGTCCTCTCTGAATGTTTTCCATATTTGAAATGGCTGGGGAATTCTTGTACGTCTACCCACAGTAATTGAGAATGAGAGGAATCAGATAAGGGTCATTTCCTCCATCTCCTGGGATTCTCAAAGCTCTGTTTCTTTTATACCTGATCAGGTCTGCCAGTTGCAAAACTATACAATGTAGTGGAGAAGTGCATACGGTTAATTATGATAATTACTATCAGTTCTTTACAATCTTTGCTGCTGCTATGGGATTTAAATACCAGAATGCATATCAAAAGGACAAAATGTTTCTGTGTTTTCTGCTTACAGGTGCTTTTATGGTTGGGTTTTGCTCATAAACAGGTGGTTATACAATGAAATCCTTCCGTGAATTCATTTATCGTACCTATATCCTAACCTGGGTTCTCTGGTGTGTCATTAAGCACGAGTGTTGGGTTTCCTAGCAACTCTAAGTTGATCTCAGGTCCTGGTCAGTGTTCTTGAATACGCTTCTATGAACAGGAAACCACTTACGGTCAGTGGAAGTTGATAAGATAAATTCAGTTGAATCTCAAAGACTCTTTCCCACTCCCTGCTTCAGCTCCTTCCTGCTATTTTCTGTCCATGCTTAACCCCCGGTTTTGCAATTTTGCTTCTGTAAAATACTGTGCCTAGTTTCTCCTCATCATTTAGTCTTAGGCATATTAAGATTCCTGAATGTGGACATGAATTTATATATTGTTGAAACACAGTTCATTTTTTCCAATGTTGTAAGCTGAATCCACACAGTGTGTGTGTTGTCACCTCATCAGCAACCAGAGAAGCTGGAAAATAGGTAAGGTAATCTCTTTCTTGCAGCACACCTTCCTTCTCTACATCTCTTGCCTCTGCCTGAAAGGTAGGTTTGAAGTTCATGGCCACAGAAATGGTGTATAAGAGCCTTTCTCCGAATGTATCCTGCCTAAACAACACATTTCCAGTTAATGACCATCTGGTAAAGCTGACAGCCTTTAGTCCTCCTAATTCTTAACTGTCTCAAAAAATGTGCCCAACCTGCCATGGCTTATGACTGAATTATAAACCATGAAGCATAATAAAGTCATTAACTTTCAACATGTCAAATTTGACTTGAATTGCATCTTGCACAGAATTTGATGGCCTTACCCCAGCACTTAGGAGACCAGTCCAAGGTACTGCTCAAAAAGCACTTTGTCACTTCTCCAAGAACTGTTAGCTTTGCTTGGCTGTCTGGATACCAGCATCTGCAGTTCAGGGAAGAGAGGAAAGACCGGTGGAGTGAGCTGTTCTGAGCTCTCTAGGGAAAGGCAAAGCCACCTCTTCCCAGGAAAAGAGAAGAGAATGATATTCTGCTCATCCATCCTGAAAATAAGATTCACTTTTCAGTAGAGGAATTTTGGATAAAATCTTGCACTTTACAATTCTGATTACCCTTCCCCTTTTGTTCCCTACTATCAAAAATAATCGTATTCTATAAATGTCAGCAGAATATGGCTAGAGAGAAGCTATAGTTTTGGAGAACCAGGTGTCAGCTCCATCAGATTTCTATGAATAGGCACATCTTTGTACACATTTTCAAAGAAAGAAAGGTCACTTACCACCCTACTTGTAAAGCTGTCAGAGGATTTCGGAAAGACCTAAGGAAGGCTGCCGTTTTACGTGAGAGGGAAATCTGTTTCTCAGGATATTTGGGGCACTGCAGTGAATAGGGATATTAATGGAATTCCACTTCCAGCCTTGCTGGCTGAGAAGGGATCTGCCTACAGTCTCAGGAAAAAAGGCACCAAAAGGGTTCCCCAGCGCGCATCCCACTGCAGCATGAAGGTGTTATACTGAATGTGGGCAGGGCAAATGTGGACTTTTGTATGTATGGCCACTGTTTTCCCGCTGTCCACATCCTCCCATTCCTTCTTGTCCCTGGAATCCTATCTGTATATCTGTATAGTGAACAAGTGTAAGATGCCAGGATGCCAGGGAGTTTCCATCTGCTCTACAGAGACTAGGATAATACTGTGGCATAGGTGACATGGCTGGAGGAGTGCCACCACAGACACTTTTGCAAAGCAGATTTTCTAGATTTGTGAAGGCTGCATTTCAAATGCTGGATAGCCTTGAAAAGGAAGGAAAGCAAGCCCTCTAGTGGTGAACATGCAGAAGTACACCTACCGGGCCTCTGAGCTACTGTACCGGGCAGGCCACCGAGCAGAGAAATGTCAACATTAGTCAGGTGAGTTTTACAATATTCCATGTATTGCAACTTTACAAATGACGTTATTGAGTTTCTGTCACCCCAAACATTTTCAAAGGAAATAAGAGATGAGATTCTTCAAGGTATTAGGGTCATCTTCTGATATTGTTCCATACAATTTATGAAACTTCTGCTGTTAGCCCAATGAGGCACTAATAAAATCTTAACATATCAGTTATTTTTCAGGACTCTTTTCTCAAGAAAATTCAGTTAGCAGGAATTAGTAGGTCATTTGTGAATATTTGGGAAGAGGGATCCCTTTGTGCTTAGTTGAATAGTTGGGAGGAGTCGATGGAGGTGGTGAATTCAGAGGGACATGGAAGATGGGGGTAGATGCGAGAAATGCAGGTAAACATTGGAAATGGGAGGGCTCTGGGAGCAGGATCGGGTTTGATTTTTGAAGTTAGCACCAAGCAAGAGTAGAGGGATAGTGGTTAATAATATGCAGAAAAACTTCACAAATAGACAAGAAAGGACTTATAAAGCTATTTAAAGTAGGTTAATAGAAGCTGAATCACAGGATCATTTTAGGAACCTGATAAGCTAGAAGAAGTATAGACTCTGGACTTTGGGGGACGGATCTAGGCTAGATCCAAGGTCTGCAACCTATGTTTGTCCTCAACCTCTCTATGACTATTTTCCTCTGTCTTCAAGCTCAGACAATAACAGAATGTAGCTGTGGACTCAGAGATACACAAGCACTATCTAAATCCAAGAAGTAGAAGATAGGAGCAAGGGAAAGTCAGGGTTGTCACAACCCTGTCTGTTGTGTTTCCAGAGTTTCCAGCAGCTTGCTGTGCATAGGCTGAAAGAGACTTTCTGGAAGAAAGCTAAGAATTACATGGGTGATGGGGGCAGATGTCAGCCAGGACCTCTAATCTAGAGATTTAGTTATTCTCAGAAATCTATCAGGACCCACAGAGAGCTGAGATATAGGGTAGTAATAACATAAATGTACATTCTGTGTTAAAAATAATACTTAATTGTGGTTCAAAATGTTTTGTCCTATGTAAAAAAAAAAAACCATCACTTTAATTAATACAGCCTATCATGGAAGTGATGATCTCAAGCTGTTTCTCTCCATCTCCTGAGGGAAGGAATGTGTTGGGGATGGGGGCTGCTGGAAAGCAGCAGAGGGGAGACACTATTATCCACAATCAATATGTCTGTACTTCAGAGTTCCTCAAAAATAAATGCACAAAGATCGCAGAATGAGAGGGAAAGGAAGAGGTGGCTTGAGGAATAGGAGGCTTGGAGTTTATTCCACCCTATTTTAATGGTGAAGGCTGGTAAAGAGTGCTGACACGAGACATTCTGCAGAGAATAGGTCCAAGTACGCTCACTGCCCCAGCACCAAGCCCTTGTATGCTGCTCACATGGAAAGGGAGGTAGAGCGTGGAGCTGATGAAGATTTAAAAGGTGAAATGTAATCACTTCCCTTTAATTAACTCAGACAATGCATGGTGGGTTATGAGAACTTGCCTGTAGCTGAGACAGGGGTGATGGCCACCACTAAGACCTGAGAGATAGATAGATAGAGATAGAGAGATAGATAGAGAGAGAGAGAGAGAGAGAGAGAGAGAGAGAGAAAATATCCTTCTGTGCCAAAGCAGGAAGGGCCCAGAAACCTCACAGACTAATTTTACACCTTAGGTCTTTACCATTTTAGTATTCTCTCCAAGATACCATGCATGATGGAATCTATAGTGGTTTCAAGTTAGCCTAAGCAGTAATACTAACCATGGTATATTTGAATATGGAATATTCTTTTAAAGATAGTTCAATAAAGAGGTAAAATTTAAAAAGGTATCTACTTACATTCCTTTTAAGCAGTCTTTATTTTGTCAGGTTGCTTCAGAATATTATTATTCTAAACCACTGACTGTTTTAATTAAAAGGTTATATGTTTCTTATAAATAAAGTGATGAAAATTTCTAGCCTTGTAAGAGACAGGGCAGGGAAGCCATCAGAATTGTAAGCAGAGCAGGAATCTTATAATTTAGATCATGCAACTAAAATGCCACCACTGCTGGGCAGAATCTGCTTAAACCACAGCTTTAAATTTTTCATGGGTGATCAACCCACTTATATAAAAAAGGAACCTATGAATTAAAATGAGGAAGTCACAGAACATATTATAGGAAAAATTGAAAGCATGTAAAGAAAATTAACTTTCTTTTCTTATTTTACTCATTCCATGGAAAAGGGTTTCAAGAACCATTCCCAAAAGAGTTTTAAAGCAGTCGTGGATTTTATTTTGCCTTATAATTTGACAGTTATTTAAGGTTTTGTATTCATTCCTTTTTTTGAGCTGTTTCACACAGGACTAGACAGGGGACCTTTTGAAATCTTCTGTTTCCCTGACAATTGAGGTAGGTATGGAGGAGGAATCATTTGGTGTTGTTGGTATGGAGAGAGTGCAATGGTATTCTGCCACCGAGTTCATTATCAGTTGAGATGAACACAGGAGAAAGATGGCAGATAACAAAATGGGGCTTCCATTTAGTGGTGTACTGGTAAGTGTCTCATTATTTTTATGAGAGGGGAGACTGATTCACAGTGTTTACAGATTTCCATGGTGTAAACACACCCATCTTGGTCAAATTCAAGGTACCAATGTAATATCACTGACTTTGGACTTGGTCTGACATCCAGATACTTGGCTTTTGTGAGCCAGTGCTCAGAATTTGAGCACCATGGCTAAGAGCAGCACTCATTAATGCTGTGGTAGAGAAGGTGGCCTTGATGTCGTGGGAATGCAGGCTTGGTGATACAGCTTGTCAGAATTAGAGAAAAGTGTGCTTGCTATTGGCACCTATGCAAAGAAACAAGGAGAGTGGGGAATCGATGTTACCTCTGAGCAAAATCACAATTCAGAATGATAGTGAAACCCTACAGGGTTAGTGTCCACAAGAAAGTTGGAGGCAGAACTTCGAATCTCCATCATTTTAGCAAAATAGTCTTTGAAGAAGTCAAGTGGTAAGAAATTTGGTGGTCAGAAAAAAAATAGCTTCTTAGGTTGCATTTAAAAATAATACTAGTGGGCTGGAGTGGTGGCTTAGCAGTATTGCACTTGGTCTGGCATGTGCGAGGACCTGGGTTCAAACCCCAGCACCACATACACAACTAAATGTCAGAGCAGTGAAAACCAGATGAAAAAACTAAATAAAGTTGATTCTCTCTTTCTCATTCACTCACTCTGTCTCTCCCTCTCTCTCTCTCTCTCTTAAAAAAAAGAGTGCTAGTAATGTATTACCTTTATTTTGTCAGAAGGGACAGAAGAATAGATTCATATTTAGCACCTTCTGATTAGTTTAATTTTACAGTTGGATATAACTGCAAAAAGCAGACCTGGCATAGGAATTTAAACAACTTTATTGCCTCAGATCAGATAATGGACTATTTTAGTGAGTATATGAAATGGTATTTGGCAAAAACAGAATGCTCCATCATCTTCCTTCTTGTTGATGTTCAAAAGCTTCTGCACCAGATTTATTCCTTTTTACTTGCACATCCATCATTGTTAATATGCCAATACTCTGATGATATAAACCTGAAATTAGTTGCCTGGGTCAGTTTCTTCCCAAAGGAGGAAGTTCATTTTCCTTATTACTGTCCTTGGGTTATTATTTAACATGTGACAGTTTCATAATTAACAATGATTTTATATTAGCTTATTACAGCATGGGCCTAAGTGGCCATGTTGATATTTATAAGTGTAAGCAGTTCTGGTTTTAAGCCAGGGGTCCAAAAGCATTTTGTTATCTCCAGGTTAGAAGATAAATTCTCACTGTGGTTGCCTATGAGCCTGGTAGACATGAACTTCAAGTTCATGTGTTTCTGAATGTGCTTCCCTATTTTAGAATGTCTTCCCTCTCTTAGAATTGGTGATGAAGATACCATGTGAAGTTGTGGAGGTGATTTTAGTCTTGGCTCTGCCATTTAATGAGTTAACTAATCCCTCCACATCTGAGCTTGGGCAGTGGGAGTGATATGCATCCACCTCACGGGGCTCTAATGAAGGTTAAGTGGGATGGCAAGTACGTAGCAATCTATTGACCACTGTTAATTTTATAAATTTTATATAATAATATATGTGTATTATATTTAATGCACAACTACTATAAGTCTATGTTTGAGGGCTCATTCCCTGTCTAGAATTATACAACACTCTTTTTCCTAAACCAACTCCTCCCAATGAAGTAAGCCATTGCCTTTCTTGCCTACAACTTAGATTCACACTCTTTCTTAGGTTTGTCACTATCCTGACCTCTGACTTTCCTTTCATGTCTCCTTTGTGCTCAAAGTCCTCCTTCCCTTCCCATTCTTCTTCTTATAAACGTTTGATCTAGGAAAAGGATATACTAAACTCTTTCACAGTAAAGAATGTATAAGGCTTTTAAAGGCATTACAGAGGGGATTTACTCTGAGTACAATTTCAGCATTCAGGCTATACGCAAATACGGGTATTTGCTTGGCAATACATTACTTTTGAAGTGTCTGAAGTTACTGTCACATTTGTAACCGTCTACTCGTCTGTCCATGGCAGCCTTTAATTGTACCTGTTGGAATAATCCACTGAACCAAGGTCAAGCATTCTCTGATTGTATTCTCTGTTATTGTTTTCTACTCGTAATATATTTTTTTTTGGCAGCTGTCACCAGCCAAATTCAGTCTTTCTGATTTTTGGTGGCTCTCATCCTGTCCCAAGTTTCTATAACACATGCTTCAGGCTTGTCAAATATGCTTTGCTTCAGCTGAGATAGGCCTCCTCTCGTGGGCTACTTCTTGATATGCTAGTGGCCACGTTCTACTGTTGGTGATCCCTGAAATCACTTCAATTCCCTCTCCCAGCTTCACTTTTTTTTTAATTTCATAAAATTCCGTGCAGCACATCAACTGATCAGCAAAAATATCATTTAGTTTCCTCCCCAGAATGATCCACTTTTCAATAGTAGGTTAATTTAGTAGGTTAATTCAACAGATATATTTGGAATGCCAACAATGAATGAAATAAATTAACATTTATCAAGCAATTGTAATGTTAGTCATTTGCTTGCTTATTTGATTATATATGTAAATGAGTTCATTTAATCCTCTGAACAGTTCTTTCTGTCTTCCTGAACTTTTAAGATGGAGTCATTAAGTCTCATAGAGGTTATGTATTCTGTTCAAGGTCATACAGTGGGTAAATGCAAGAGCTGTGAATTACATAAAAAGTTTTCTGGGGGACTGGAGCTGTGGTTCAGTGGTTCCAGTGCTTGCCTTGCATGTGCGTGGACCCAAGTACAAACCCCAGCACGTGCACAAACAAGTGTCAGAGCAATGAAAGCCACATTAAAAACTAAATAAAATTCTTTGTCTCTCACTGTCTCTCCCCGTCTCTTTTAAAGAGAGAAGGACAGGGAAAGAGAGAGAGACAGAGAGAATCAGTTTTTATTTTGTTCTTCACATGCCCTTCTTTGCTCTGACACTTAGTTGTATGTGTGGATGCTGGGATTTGAACTCGTGCACTTGCACATGCCAGGAAAGTGCCGTAACCACCGAGCCACAGCTCCAGCCCCTGTCCCTCTCTCTTATAAAAAGAAACAAAAAAGTTTTCTGGATTATGTATCCTTACTCCCCAACACCTATTTAGGTTTTGCCAAGCCTGGTTTAGGTAAAATGATAAATTTAAAAAAAAAGTAAATTCCTCCAATCCCTTGGTCTTCATGTGGCTTATGTGTTCTTAGGATAGAGTGACCATTATAGTTTCATACCAGAGGGTTCAAAGTTCTGTAGAGACAAATGTTCATGACATTATTAATTTGGTAAAAATAATTGAAAAGAATATGACCAAAACCTTCCTCCTGGAAGGTATCTTGCAAAGGTTTTGGGTAATCTCTACTGATAAAAGGATGCTTTGGAGCAATCATCTGAACAAAAGCACCTAGAAAAAAATTTGCTTTATTTTTAGAGTAAAACTATAACCCTAACTCCAGTTCTATATATCATGCCTGTTTATCCTGAATGGTGTATCTGTGCACCAACTCCCCCCTGTTTAGTGTTGTAATCCAAGGTTGGCATTGGACACTGAGGT
The DNA here is from genome assembly GCA_004027875.1 of Aplodontia rufa. NCBI lineage: Eukaryota > Metazoa > Chordata > Mammalia > Rodentia > Aplodontiidae > Aplodontia > Aplodontia rufa. Next base: position 11,101 of record PVKS010028107.1, on the reverse strand, counting down.
CACAAAAAGGACTCTTTCAGCACAGGAAATACAAATTCTGTTTTCTACCAGATTCCAAGATTCCAGAGGCAATGAATATCACTATCTAAAATAATTTTTGATGTATTTGACACTGTCTTTCAAATTTATTAACAGTTCAGATTTTACTTTGGGTACTGCACCAGGGTAGGCTCATTCACTATTACAGTCCTTCCTAGGGTACAAAGATTCCTTTGTAACCATTTCAAGGAAATGTTCTTGATTCCATGAGACTCTATAGTCACATTATTTTATCTGTGATCTTTCCTTATGGAATAGGTAACAAAGATTGTCCCATAAAATGGAGTCTGTGTTTCTAGGCATCACTCTGTAGCTTGAAATTAACCATCTTTCTGAGAGTTAGAGAGTCAGAAAACTTGAATCCTACAGTATCTTTGTAGTTCCACCAATGGTTTTTGTTATTTTTTTGGTATTAGGGATTGAACCTGGAGCACTTGATCACTGAGAAACATCCTCAATTTTTTTTTATATTTTTATTTCATAAGTACTGCGCGCTAACCAATTGCGCCACTGGAGCTCCTTATATTTTTATTTTGAGACAGGGTCTTACTAAGTTGCTTTCAGCCTTGCCCAGTTGCTGAGGTGCCCGGTCCCGGCCGGCAGGGACCGGACAAAGCATTCATTCAGGCGGTGAACTGAGGTCAAAATAGACCCACTGGTCTTAAGTTCTCCAAGTGCTTTATTTCTCCCTATACCTCGGCTAACGGCCTCCAGGCGCTTCCCGCCTTCCCTCTCTTAGAGTCAAGGCCCTTAAGGCATTACATTTAGAGACAAGGCTATTCACATTCATAGTCCTTGTTTCTACTGCCATACCAGAGTCCGTGTTTCTGCAGCCGAGGCTTTTACTGCCTGTGTCTTCCACCGCTGCTGATCTCTCTGCCGTCTCTGCTGCTGCTGCTGCTGTGCTTCCATGCTTCTGTGCTTCTGCTTCAGGACAGGGCGGGTTACTTCTTCTCTGGCTGCTTCCTCCTTGGGCCGCTTCCTTCTCACTTGCTTCTGGTTGCTCTCTGGCTGCTTTCTCCTTGGGCCGCTTCCGCTACCTGACTAGCTGCTACTCTATTTATCCATTACAATAGCCAATAGGGGTATAGTGAAACACGTTTATCCATTTGTACCAATGAGTGACCAAATAGCTTAGTCCTGCGGGGTCAGGCATTACGTCATTAAGGAAGATACAAGCCAGCTGGGTCAGAGTTGTTTACCACCAATTCTTTTACAAGCCAGCTGGACCTCATGTTGGGGGATCCCCAACACTGAGGCTGGCTTTGAACTTGTGATTCCCCTGCCTCAGGCTCCTGAGTCCCTGAGATTACAGGTGTGTGCCACCACACCTGACTTATTTCCACCAACATTTTGATGCACAGTACTAACATACTACTTACAGCTGCTTCCCAAAACACTCCAATCACATAGATACACGCTTCTTAAGAGGCTTGTGAATTTTTTTTCGTTATTGCAAAGCAAATTTTATCTCTATGGAAAATTGGACTTAAACACCATTTTGGTCCAGTGTATTTTTCTTTACTCTCATAATAAGAGTGAAGGACATGAATAATTATAGATGTTCTTTATGACATCAACCTCAAGAATTCAGAGGATATATCCAAAATATAACTCGTGTAAAGTAAATAACCACTTATGAAGTAATTAATCTAAATCCTTTCTGAATCTCTTGTGCATTTTTAATGTACATTTTGAGTACTTAGAAACCTGAAATACCAGTTATTTTATAAACTCTTTTTATCAGTCCACAGCAAGGCAAGGTTATTGCTGCCTGCTTACTCTGTGTTGTATCCTCTCAACAATCTTGAAAACACATTCAGGTTTATACAGAGGATGAAGTTCAGTATAGGAAAAAGCAGATTTTTTTTTCTTACAGATAAGTAAGACTGTCTCTCAGCAGAGGTCCACTTCTCATTGTGTTGCATGTGTTTTACATTTTCATCCTTGTGGCTGTATGAGTTATAGAATAAAAATGTTTCCATGTTACATATTAAGTATATTTAGGCAAAACTTGTGCTCCCATATAGAATATATTGCTTTATCCCCCCAGAGGAATGGGTAAGGATATTTTCTGTCTTTGCCAAGCCTTTTCTCACAATTAAGACTTCTGGATACGTAGATTTCCCCTTTTTCAGCATTTACATTGGAAAGTGAACATAATCAGGAAAAGCAAAAACAAAAACAAAAAAACCCTGCAGAAAACAGTGCTACAGGAAGTTTTCAGGCAGTTATAGGGCTGGAGTTCACAGTCCAGTAGAGGTATGAAAGCTGTCAAGCCATGAATGAAGGTCTTCAAAGATCAGAAGTTTTAGAAGTTTGGCTGTTTCAAACTCCATATTTACTTTAAGGAAATCCAAGCTTTCCACAGTTAGAAACATATATTTAAAAATTCACTGTGTGTGTAATTCAGATTTATTCATGAGCACCTACTGTGTGCAAAACATCTTGAGGAATTTGGAGATGTACTAAAATAATTAACCTAGGATGAGGATAATTAACGTAGATTACTGGAGAAAGGCAGTCAGATGGATATAAGTGGGAAGCACCATTCCCACTGTGCATAATAGCTGGAGGAAAATCCACAATTAGGAAGGGTCAGTGTGCACATTGACATTAGAGGTGGTGGGGGAAGCAACCAAGGCATGTCAATGTACAGTGTAGAAAGGGGGGGGAAGGTGAAAGTAAGATGGAAGAAAGTATAGTGTGGGTTGTGGAGTGCCCAGGCCCAGAGATTTCAATCCTTAAGTAATATAGTTATTCAATATTCTGAATTAATTTCTTCTAGCTAGTTTTCTTGGGGATGATTAGGGCTTCTACCATTTGGAGGTAGAATGCTATAAAAAGAAGGTAAGCTTGTGAAATAAGCTTTCCAGAAATAAACTTGTGAAAGGAGTTCCCTTACTGGTAGAGAGTATGTGTTATGGTTCATCCTTGCTATCCACATAAGGTAAATATGATTCCACCAGCAGAGCTGAGACTGGCTGGTGCTGGTAGAGTCTGATAGCTGCAGTAGCAGAGCAACTTTCAATGATCCATCCTTGAAAGTCACAACCTGTGACCTTGGCCCCTACTATTTAGACCTGAGTGAAATCTTCAATCTGCTCTGTTTACCTGGACTAATTCCCCTGGTTGGGAGTGTGAAATAGAGAGTTGTAGGAATGAGAAAGCAGGTCATAGGGAATGTAAGTGTGGATTTTTAGCCTGCTGGGCTAGCCTTTGGGATTACACCCTTCCTTAAAGAACAATCTTAATCTGTTCCCTTCTGAAAAGAGGGGTAAAGATGAAGACTGTCTGGGGAGTAAGAATGCCAAAGTTTCCCTTCCATAGGACATTTACATCCCTGACATCGTCAGGACTTAGGTGAAGCTAATTAACAAAAAACGCTAGACTTCCTCAAGCTCTCATGAATTCCTCAGCTATTTAGGAATTCTGTCCTGTCTCACCCTGACATTTGATCTTTGGATTTGAAATCTGGTTTCATATACTTTAAGTTCTTGATTGACTCAGGTCTCTGGAGGTCTTTTTTGTTAACTTTTGATTGATTGTTAACTTTATTCTCCTCCACATGGCTCCTTAGCCAGCACATTTGAAGTGTTTGTTCCCATGGGAAAGTTAAAGTCAAATGTGTGAGCTCATTTTCTATTAACGAAGACACCAGGGTTTGGAATTCCAAGCATTGTGTGTTTTATGCCTTTGATCCTCTTTTATATATCTGTATATTTTCTTAGATTTTTCACAGACGAAGATGATTCAGAGGATCAAATCTTGCTATGTAATTCTGGAATAAAGTATAAGGAGACTAACTAGAGAATAACATGTTAAACCACCTTTCTTTCTCTGCACAAGATTTTGCTTTCTAGAAGAAGAGGCTTATTTAGCTCACAGTTTTGGAGGTACAAAGCCTAAAGGGCGTGGCACAGGCTTTATGGCAAGGGCTTCCCTTTGGCAGCATCACTGTGCCTTGCAATCCATCACAAGCAAATGATTCAATCTCAAGCCTGGAACAGAGGGTCAGGCTGAGCCCTTTTATAATAACTATGGGGAGAACCAAGGGGTCACATAAGAACTACCTTCTGAGAGCAAACCTTCAATGACCTAAAGACTTTCCACTAGGCCCCACCTCTTAAAAGTTCCACTATCTCCCAATAATGCCACCCTGGAGACCAAGCTCCCAATCCGAACGGGCCCTTGGGGACAACCAAGCCATAGCTCCTATTCACCACTTCCAACTGTTTATCAATATAATTATTAGTGCTTTCCCCCAGTTGAATCAAAAACTTATTTGGGGACTGTGGTACTTTCATATATATGTCATTTCCCAACAAACCAGAATACTGTTGTATTTTCTTGAAAAAAGAGTAGAGAATCCTTCCTTTTCTTCACACTTTGATCTGTAAAGAGTATAGAAGATCAGTTTGAACATTTGTCTTCATTAATCCCACCCCACAGTCAATTTTTCCACTGAAGATTTCGAGTTCCTGAGAAGCAAGAGGTACTAAACCATATATTAGCATTAAGATCCAACAACTCAGAACTTTCTGGTAGAAAAACTTATGCACACTGATTCTTTTCTCTCTAATACACTGGCCCAATTCTTTGTTCAGGAGAAGTACATTATTATTAGCCCATGGATGAAAATTTCAGGGCCAAAAAATATTATTAGTAAAACATTTAACATTTCTTAAATTGCTGTGTAAAAAGTGTTACATGTACAAATGTTTACTACACTGAGTTTTTTGCATATGCTATCACACTTAATTCTCATTTCATCTCCTAGCTATTATATCAGTATTACTGTCATTCTGATTTTATAAATGGAGAATAAGGCTGAAAGAGTCCAAGTGAATTGCCAGTGTCCCCAGCAATTAAATGATAAATTCAGCAATTTCATACTTAGATTCTACCCTATATGGTCTCTATTTCCATAACACTATGGTCTCTATTTCCATAACACTTAATCCTAAGAAAACTTGACCTCTCATGTTCTAACAGCCAGATATCTGGTAGTAGAGGGCAGAGAGATATTTTCTAATCACATTATTCCAGATCTTGTAATAAATTTTAGTGGTTAGAATTTCAGTCTATGACAAATGTCTTAGAATTGTCACATTGTGTTCTGACAATTATTATGGCTTTCATTTTCAGAACTGATGGTGCAAATGATATTGTTCTAGATGATCATTATATATAAGCCTTGTGTATACTATCAGGTATATTGCTGTTAATGGCTCCCACTTATTTGTATAAAAGTCCCCATGGAGCTAAAGCATGATTGGTAGATTAAATGTACTTATAAAAAAAAGTCTCACAACAGAAAATACAGGTTATATTATGTGAAATACAACTTTTATAAGTTGTTTTACAGTTCATGATTACTTTTAATCATAGAATTACAGGCTTCATTGTTCTTTATGATGATTTTCATTAGCTAAATGGAAGATGTATCCCAGGGAGCTCTGTGTGTATATGTGGTATATATCACATATATAACATATATGCATATGTATTCACACATATATGATCAGTAAACAGATATTCAAGCACTAAAATTGTTGGTCTTAATTGCATGAAGCTTTCAAAGATTCTTGTTCCTTTCTTTTTTCTTTTAGTTTTCTTTATTTCATTCTTAGGGTTGTGTTGAATCTCCTTAATAAGTAAACAAAGTTCATGCCTTCTTAAGAGTTTACTTTGATGTGTTTTGATTAATGTTAACAGAAGCATCAAAGTAATATAAACTCTTAAGACAGACACAATTATTCAACTATCAGCTATATTCTAAGAACCCTGCCATATGTATCCTTCGCATTTCATGCTCATTTTGTAAGGGAAGGTACATGAGCCTGTGCTGTCATGGAGAAAGAGTCTGTGCTCATTGCTTCAAGGAATCCAGTTTGTGTGTGTGCATGCTTAAGTACACACATATGTTTCTGGTAGGTAGTAACTGTTCCACCCTGTTTTGAATATGCACCTGCATTCCTGTTATCAATGGAATCAAGTGTCAATAATCTCCATGAATAATCAAGGTCTTACTCAGGTCTCGTATTAATTCAACCAACTTCATTACTTTATTTCTTCTAGGTGCCAGACTTGCTTTTCAATCTGTAAAGTGAGTATAGGGTAGTTTTACTTCTTCATTTATTTAACACACACACACACACACATACACACAAAATACACACACTGGGAACTAAACCCGAGGCCTTGCAGATGCTAGCAAGTGCTATACCACTGAGATACATTCTGATCCCAACAAAAAGATACAGCAGTGAGGGAGCTGGAGTAGTGGCTCAGAGGTTATGGTTCTTGTCTGGGATGCACAAAGACATAGATTTGAACCCCAGCACCATGTACACAATGAATTACTGGAGCAACAAAAGCCACATGACAAATTAGGTAAGTCAGTCCCTGTTTCCATGCAAAGTAGTGTTTGAATTCTAGGTGGAATAGTGAACAAGTGAAACTCACCATATAATGTAGCGGTGCTAATCTGATGTTAATAAATCAATGCATGGATGCCCTGAGGGAAAAAAAATCAGCACTAATAGATAAAAGAAAGAAGTCAGAGAAAATAAACATGGTACTGGGGTGGGGTGCACATACTATCTTATTTTGGGTAGTGAAGGCAGTCTTTCCAGTTCATGACATTGAAAAGAGACCTGAATGAGAAGTAGGTGGCAACAAGAATATAGATATAGATAGCATACATAGACAGATAGCAAAGGCCCTAAAATAGGAAAATGTTTGGCATATTCAAAGAATAGTTTGGCCAGTTTAGAAAGTTAGTATTTGCAGACAAATTATGAGTGATGGTAGTTCTTTAAATGTTCACACAACTTTAGAGGAACAGTGAATTTTATTTAAGTTAGTCAATTGTTGTATGACAGAAATGTGTCACTAATAGGCATTCTTTAAGATTATAAAACTTGGATAATTGTGTTTTGGATCAACAGGCATTCCAGTTAACTACTGTTGTATGGTTGTGTGAATAATTCTCTCATTTTGTTTATATAATGTTTAATTTTAACTTATTACTTATACAGAATGGTCATCTTTTCAATAGTTCATCTACCAAACAATAATTTACTTGTGCCCTAGAATACACCAGGTAGAGTATTAGGTGCTGGGAATACAAAGTTAGTAGGACTTTTCTGTCATGTAAACATGTTCAGCAATATAGGTGACATAAGATATGAATATTTTTACTGCAAAATGTATTTTCTCAAATAAAAATATCAAAAATAAATAGCAGGATTTCAGCTAAGAGTGGCATTGATAAATATAGACAGCCACAGCTGATGTGGAGGAGGTTAAATACCATTCTGAAGGTCTAAAAAGCCACTTGACATTTGCTTGCACTACTGCATGAACGCCTATGTGATGATCTTTCCCATGGTGGAGAAATTTATAAATTCAAATTAATGGAAATTGCTATTACTTTGCCCCATTTAGATGATGAGTTTGTTGTGTGTGTATAGGGTCACATAGCTAAACTAAACTTCCAGCCAAGATGCAAGATGATGAAACCCTTTATTTAGACCTCCAGACTTATTAAGGTCATGAGTACCCTCACCGGTACACAGGACAGGCTAGAAGAAAACAACTTCTAACAAGGAAATTAACTGATTTCCTGAATTTATGTGAGCTAATCCTTGTGTCAAATAAATTGCATACACATAATATAAAAAGTCCCCCAAAGGGAAAAAAATCCTAAATTAATCAGATTTTGAGGTTAGAAGTATACAACTAGAATTTTATCAGCAGGATCCCCCAAAGAGCTATCCAAGGTGCTGAACACACCTTGCAGCTTATTTTGGCATATATGAAGAAGAGGTTGGCCAGTGAAATATTATATTATTTCATTAGAAGCTTGTTTGAAAACCAGAAAATACTCCACTTTGAAGATGTCTGATAGGTTTAACATAACTTGCAAGATGAGTTTTTACAAAAGCAATCTGCCATGCCAAAGATTTGATTTGGGTGTTTTTTGCCATCTATTCAAGATTGAGGATACAAGGTTTTCAAATTCTGGGGGGTGGAAGTTACATTATTATCAACCTAAAGCTCCCTATGAAGTTACTGTGTAAAATTGTGCAGAAAGCCCTGTTTTGGTACCATCATCACCTGATCCTTATGAAGGTACATGGTTTGCATTTGTAAATTTATTTATATTTTTAAGTAGGTTCTTTTTTTTAAATTTTTATTAGAAGTATATAGAGATACAATTGAGGGGAAAACATTATCAAACCATCAGTAACCAATGTATATATACTTTGTTATCCAGGGGTAATGCCAAAATATGGATGACCACCTTGGGTTTCACCTATTGCAGTTTCCCCCAGAAGAACTCTTGCGTTAAATGGGTATCTCCTGGAGGAATGACATCTTCTTATGAGATGGTTCCCCCATATTCCCACTCTCCAGTCTCCTATGAGTTCTTCATATACCCTCCCCCCTCCCCATTCCCCTCCCTATGCCTCTAAGTATCCTAGGGAGCCATCCCCCTATTATGCTGAGAATCATACAATCTGAACTTATTGTTAGGTTAGCCATCTAACCTACTGCTTCCCCATGTATTCTAGCTTCCACACATGAGAGAAACCATTCAGCCCTTTAGTCTATGAGATTGGGATACTTCACTTAGTATAATTCTTTCCATCTCTATCCATTTGATATCAAAAGCCATAATATCATCTTCTCTAATGGCCGAGTAGTATTCCATTGTATATATGTACCAAAGTTTTTGTATCCACTCATTGAGTGAGGGGCATCTGGGTTGGTTCCATAGTCTAGCTATAGTAAATTGAGCTGCTATAAACATTGAGGAAGCCACATCAGTATAATACGCTGATTCTAACTCTTTTGGGAAAATACCCAGGAGTGGAATAGCTGGGTTGTAAGGTGGTTACATCCTTAATTTTTTGAGGATTCTCCACACTGCTTTCCATAGTGGCTGAACCAGTTTGCAGTCCCACCAGCAGTGTAACAGTGTTCCTCTTTTCCCACAGCCCCTCCAGCATCTGTTGTTGTTTGTATTCTTCATTTTTGCACTCTAACAGGAGTGAGGTGGTATCTCATTGAAGTTTTGATTTGCATTTCCCTTATAGCTAATGATGGAGAGCGTTTTCTCATATATTTATGGTCTTTCTGGACTTCCACTGGAGAGAAGTTCCTTTTGAGTTCTTTAGCCCATTTATTGATTGGATTATTTATGAGTTTGGAGTTTAGTTTCTTTAGTTCCCTGTATATTCTGGAGATTAGACCTCTCTCCCAGGTGCAGCAGGCAGATTTTCTCCCATTCTGTAGGTTCTTTCTTGATGCTCTTGACTAGATCTTTGGCTGTGCAGAAATTTTTTAGTTTAATTGCATCCCATTCATTTATTCTTGATTTTACAGCTTGAGCCACGGGAGTTTTGTTAAGGAAGTAGCTGCCGACTCCTATATGCTGTAGTGATGACCCTACTTCTTTTTCTAGAAAGTTTAAAGTTGTTGGCTTAATACCCAGGTCTTTGATCCATTTTGATTTAATTTTTGTGCAGAGCAAAAGATAAGGATCCAGCTTCAGTTGTCTACATACGGCTGTCCAGTTTGTCCAACACCATTTGTTGAACAGGCTATCTTTCTTCCACACTATGCTTTTGCCCCCTTTATCAAATATCAAATAGTTAAGGATAAGAGTTTTTTTCCTCAGGATCTTCTATTCTGCTCCACTGATCTTTGGTTCTATTTTGATACAAATACCATGCTGTTTTTGCTATTACGGCTCTGTAGTATAATTTCAGGTCAGGGATTGAGATACCCCCTATTTCTTCCTTTCTATAGAGTAATGTTTTGGCTAGTCTGGGTCTCCTGTTATTCCATATAAACTTGAGAATTTCTTTTTCTATATCTGTGAAGAATACCGTAGGTATCTTGATGGGGATTGCATTGAATCTGTATAGGGCTTTGGGTAGAATGGCCATCTTTATTATATTGATTCTGCCTAACCATGAGCCTGGAATGTTTTTCCATCTACTCAGGTCTTCTGTAATTTCTTTTTATAGTGTTTGATAGTTTTCTTTGTAGAGGTCCTTAACATCCTTTGTAAGGTTAATGCCCAAGTATTTCATTTTTTTGGAAGTGATGGTGAATGGGAGAGATTTCCTGATTTTTCCTTCTGTGGATTTGTTGCTAGAGTACAGAAATGCTAGTGATTTGCTGGAGTTGATCTTGTAGCCAGCTACTTTGCTGAAATCACCTATAAGCTCCAGGAGTTTTCTGGCTGATGTTAGTGGGTCTTCTAGATATAGAATCATGTCATCAGCAAATAGAGATAACTTAACTTCCTCATATGAATACCTTTGATTTCCTTGTCTTGCCTGATAGCTCTGGCAAGGGTTTCAAGGACTATATTGAACAAGAGTGGGGATAGTGGACAGCCTTGTCTCGTACCTGAATTCAGAGGAAATTGCTTTCAGTTTTTCTCCATTGAGAATAATGTTGGCTATGGGTCTGTCATAATGAATCTGACATAGTTAAAGTATCTTCCCTTGATCCCTATCTTTTCCAAAGTTTTGAGCATAAAGTGGTGTTGAATTTTATCAAATGCCTTCTCTGCATCAATTGAGATGATTATATGATTTTTGTTTTAAATTCTGTTTATGTGGTGAATTACATTTATTGATTTGCATATGTTGAACCAGCCTTGTTTTCCTGGAATGAAGCCCACTTGATCATAATGTATATAGCTAAAATTTTATTAAGGATTTTTGAATCAATGTGCATCAGCGAAATTCGTCTGTAGTTTTCTTTCCTTGATGTGTCTTTGTTGGGCTTTGGAATCAGTGTAATATTTGCTTCATAAAAAGTTTTTGGGAGTGATCCCTCTCTATCAATTTTCTGGAAGAGCTTGTAGAGGATCGGTGTTAGTTCTTCTGTGAATGGTTGGTAGAATTCTGCTGTATATCCATCCGGACCTGGGCTTTTCTTTTTTGGGAAGAGCTTTGATTGCTGCTTCAAGTTCACTTTCTGTGATAGGTTGGTTGAGGTTTTCAATGTCCTCCTGTGTTAAAGAGGGGATGTC
>PVKS010028106.1:0-26798 GCA_004027875.1 Aplodontia rufa | reverse complement strand
TGCCTAGCAAAATAAAATAATTGATAATTTATCCGAGATTAAGGCAATGAATGATAGAATATAATTAATGTAAGACAAGGTTAGCCATGTTTCAATTTCAACAATAAAACTCCTCCTTCTATTATATTTTCAGGGAGAAATTAAAGACCCAAATTAAATCCTTACTTTTTTATAGTTAAGTTTATGGAATTGAAAGGTGATGGTTATTTTCTGCTTTGTCTCAGTTACAGAGATCTCAGTCAGAAGCAGGTGTGTATTCGGGGGTTCCTTCTGCAACCCAAGATTCCAACATCCTTCATTAGACATGCAGTGCTTTTGCTGAAGTTAATTGCATCACCCCAACCTCATGCTACTCATGTGTACTTCTTGTAAATTGTAACTAGTGTGAAGAGTTACTTGAACCCTTAAGACTGTCACAGCCCAGCCCCACACCCATAAACAAGCAAATCTCTGATAGCCAGTAAAAGATAAAGTAAGCTTCTAAGTGGAAAGCTGGTGGTACCCTGATCCCCCAGCTTCTTACCTGAGGTTCCTTCTTTCCAATTTTGCATATTTAAAAATCATCTTCATTTCCTGTTTTTCTTTTGAACTCTGTCTTCCTGGCAGTCCTGGATTGAAGATTAGGATTCTGAATAGATTACACTGTTTAGTGGCACAGTGTCCATGCTGTCTTTGAGCAGGCTCTGCCCCTCATTTGTTGCAAAGTTCTTATCCAGACCCTCAGCCTCTCATGCTGCAGGCAGGTTCTCATATTTCCTGGAGCTCTCTTTTTTCACAGAGTATTCCTCCTGAAATTCTTAGGCCCATGCTATCACCTTCCCCAGACAGCTTTCCTGCAGTCCAGGCCAACACACAGCTGTGTCACTGAGGTGCCAGATGCACTCCCTAAGTTTTTTCTGAGCTTCTTTCCTCTTAAATTTTAGCATTTGACATTTTTGCAGAAACTTTATCTTATATTTATTCTTCATGTGTGAGTTTCATTATATTACTTTGGGGAGTGTTTCTGACATCTATAAAATTTTAGGAGCTTTTGCTTATGGCTTTTCTAATCCTTTTTTCTACCATGTCTTTAGTATCAGTGATACATTTTGACAAACTTTTGATATTGAAATCTTATTTTTCTGGCTTAGAACATACATGAAAATTTGCAGTTTGTCAAGACTCAAATTTCTTTTACTACTGTGTTATCTTTTCTCTGAGATACTTGTAGATCCACACTTTAAAGACTATCAACTAAGAATGAAGACTGATATTGTTTGGGGAGGTTTTTTACATTTATTTATTTATTTATTTTGTTTGGTACTAGTGGTTGACCCATGGGTGCTTTACCACTGAGTCACATCCCCATCCCTTTTATTTTATTTTATTTTATTTTATTTTTTAAAGAAAGAGGGACAGTGAGAGAGACAGAGAAAGAGAGAAAGAACTTTATTTAGTTTTTCACATGGCCTTCGTTGCTCCAACACTTAGTTGTTGTACCTGGTGCTGGGGTTTGAACCCAGGTCCTCGTGCTTGCTAGGCAAGCGCCAAAACCACTGAGCCACCGCTCCAACCCCTCCCTTTTATTTTTTATTTTAAGAAGGATCTCACTGAATTGCCCAGGCTGGTTTCAAACTTGTGATGCTCCTGCCTTGTCTCCCAAGTCACTGGGATTACAGGTACGTGTCACTGCACCTGGATCTGGGAAGGAGTTCTGAGTGTCAGATTAGGTTTGTTGTATGAACTCATTGATATTAACCCTGACAAGGGCACATTGCAAGAGAGATGCACATAAAGAAGGACCAGGAATGGTATTCATACCATAAATATTTTGTAGAAACAGAAGGACAATTTTGGCATATTTGTTTAGAGAAAGGAGTGTATAGCAGTTAAAATAAAGGAAATAGAGACTCACATAGTGATTTTATTTTTTATTTTACTTTGCTTAGTATTGAATATTGAACCCAGGGACACATTTCCACTGAGCTACATCTCCATTCCTATTTTTTAGTTTTTAATTTTGATACAGAGTCTTGCTGAGTTGCTGAGGCTGGCTTTGAACTTGTAATTCTCCTATCTTACCCTCCTGAATAGCTGGGATTATGGGTGTGCTCCACCACACCTGGCTTGTTTGTTTGGTACTGGGGATTGAACCCAGGAATACTTTACCACTGAACTACATTCCCAATTCTATTTATTTATTTATTTATTTTGAGACAGGGTCTTGCTGTTGCTTAGGGCCTTGCTAAATTGCTGAGGCAGGCCTCTAATTTGGGGGATCCTTTTGCCTCAGCCTTCTGAGTCACTGGGATTACAGGTGTGTGCCACCATGCTCTGCTTCGGCTTATGTTTTATATTTAGTAAAGTCACATTAATTAATATTTAACATAAATACAAATCAAATTCTTATCAAAGAGGCTTCTAGAAAAGCAGGGGGCTTGAAAAACTGGACAGGGTTGGGGACTTATTGAGATCTTTCCTGAGAGTGGAGCTGGGCAGAGCCCTGAGTCTCTGAAAATCTCATAGATAATATTTAGTAAAGAATATGTAGGTGAAAGTCCAAGCCGTCATTCCAGCCAAAGTGTTAACCAGCGAAACTGGACACAGAAAGCAGAAGTGGACACAAGGCAGTGGAGTAAAGGTTATGTAAATCAAATCAAGGACTGTTGTTGTTGTCCTGTGAGACGAAGGTGACTTCCCCATAGGTGGTGATAGTTGTTAAGGTGCCAAGATGGTCATTGCACACCAGAGGTGGCAAGGTATCATGTTTTGTTTGGTCTCTATAGAACTTCCCCATGGAGCCTTTTAAAAGGCATCTGCCTTAATTGCCAATGTTTTGCATGAAGATATTTTGCTTACATTTCTGGATCTATCTTCTCTGAAAACGTTAAAAGATGCAGCATTACCAACTATGTTGTCATGCAGAATATCCATCCCTTGCTCTGAGTTACTTCTTCCTCTTGCAATGGGCATGTACTCTCCTGTCTGCCAGTTCCCATCAGTTCCAACCATGTCCAACCCCCTGGATGGGAAACAGTTGTCTTTTTCTGATTTTATTCATTTTGTTTTACCTACAGTAGATTAAGATGGAACTGAGATATTTCCTAAATCCATTCTGTAATTTTTATTTCTCAAATCTTTTTTTTCAATTTTTAAAAGCATTTTATTATAAAAAATTCAAGAAATAGATAAATATAGAATAGGTATAAAGTAGATGTAACAGCTAAGTGAATCCTACTTCCCTATTTCACAGTTCTATCATTGCTTAATTCTAATCTTGTTTCATCTACACCCCACCCACTTCCTTCCAATCCATTCTTTTAAAACAAATCTCTGACATTCTGTCATTTTATCTGTAAATATTTCAGCATATAACAATAAAGGATAGCAACCCTTTTATAAAACTGACCATGGTAAAATTTAACATACTCCTTTATGGTCTGTATCTCTTGTCAATCATCTTGAATTTTTTGGCAATAGTGTTTTATAGGTAATATGCTCTCATTGGCCTGATCCAAACCAATTCTAAATCATCAATATATTGCTCTAATGCAGATATTACAACAGGGTAAAAGATAAATGACCTGAGTTACTCTATAATGGGGGAAAAAAAGAAGTAAGAAAATATGTTGTGAATGTTTTTTTTTAAATAGGCCTCAGTATGAATTCCTATTTATAAATACAGAACCCAGTAGATACTTTATTCACTTGTGAAATAAACCATGTTCCTAATACCTGGATCTAATTGCTTTATTTACTTTGAATTTCAAAGGTTCTCTCTCTTGAGATTGTCCATGTGGAAACACCATATCAAATGGTTTAAAACTAAAGTGATGCTATATTTATCTGAAATTTTTATTTTAAGATAGGATGGTGGAAAGAAAACTAACGTTTATCGTTTATGATATACTAGGGGTTTCCAAACTCATTATCTCATTTCATTCTCATAATAAGTTTCTAAGGCTATGCTACATTCTTTTTTTTTTTTTTAACTGAAGGATATAAAATCCGGAATTATCAAAGTTACTGAAAGAAATTAAACTTATTCCACAATAACACTTTGAGGATGAAAGGAAGGGGAAAAATTTTTTTCTTAGTCATCAAAGTAAATATCACAGAATTTCTGGATTCAATTGAAATGGAATAATGCAACCCTAAAAAGTATTGCTTTTCATTCATTCTCAAGAAAATACATATCTGAAGAGATGAGTATGCTTGTGGGCATTGCATTAGGAGGTACAGGCTAGGATTTGCATCACTAGCTAGTTAATCCCAGGGACAGGGATATAGCTCAGTAATAAAGGGCTTAACTAGTGTATTCAAAGTCCTAGATTCAATCCCCAGCACCACAATAAACAAATAAATAACAAATTAATTCTGAAATTATTGGTGTAATCTAAAGGTTTGTTTGTCTTTCTCCACTGCAGATCCAGTCTAGGTTAATAGGAGACAGGGATAGGGAGGTTCTGCTCTAAGTGGTCACTTAGGGACTAGGTGTCCCAGTGATGAGGCCTCACTGTATAGCTTGCTTTAGTCCTTTTGTATTGCTTTAACTAAATACATGAGACTGGACAATTTATAAAGAATAGTGATTTATTCCTCACAATTCTGGAGGGCGGGCAGCTGTTCTTGCTGCATCTTCACGTGGAATAAGAGGGGAAAGACAAAAACAACAACAACAACAAAAGGCCTACCCACGTCTCTTGAACCCTTTGTTAACAGCTCACCATCCTCTGGAAGGCAGAACCTTCATGATTTAATCACAGTCCAATATTATCCCATTGGGCCTTAGGTTTCAACATAAGTGTTGTAGCTTATTCAAACCACACCATAGCCATGTCTGAAAGAGGTGAGATCTGAGATACCTGCAAAAGGGGAAGATTAGTGAAGAACTTGCATCCACAATTCAATGTCTAGGACTGGGAACGATGTTTATCACTCGAGCTCACAGCCCACTGGCCAGAATTGGTCCAACAGTTCCATCTAACTCTAAGACCACTAGAAAGTATTCTTCTGTATGCTCAGGAAAATAAGGAAGTTGAAAATGGTTTTCTGGGGCAGGTTTCCTAGAAACAAACTCTGAGATAAAGATTTGTATCTAATGAGTTTGTTGGAAAATGCTCACAAAAATTCCTATAAGGGACTGAAGGAAGCATGTTTAAAAAGAGGAAGAAGTTGAACCCTGCTGCAATTGCAATGAAGACTACAGGTGATGATTTTGGGAGCCTGGAAGCTGAGATGGCTTTCAGAGTTGTCCTGAATTAAGACAAAAGGTGAGGGCCTATGTACTCCAGCATCCAGTCATGGCCACAGAGACCCCATAGCTTTAGGTTTAACGGGACCCTAACAGGGTTCCCTAACAGGACACTGTATCACTATATTAATCTTAATATATCAGATTAATCAAACCCATTTTAAGGTTGATTTTCATCTTCTCTTTTGATGAAAAATGTGTGAACTTTAATTATATTTGCATTAAATCAGTAAGGACAGGACAAGAGATCTTTGTTAAAATTTCATCATAATGTGTTGAGGAGGAGAATTTTCATGAACTTTAATTGATTTCTAATCTCAGAAATTCTAATAACAGAGACTTTGTGTTTTCTACATGTGATGTTGTTTTCCTACTTTTGTTTCCAGGGTGTACCACAATAATCATAATTAGAAGCGTGTTATCACAGCAAATGTTGAAGAGAGAAAAATGATGAAAATGCTGGAAAAAGTGCTGCAAACCTAGTGAAATATTTCTTATAGTTTGGAAACTAGTTCTTTTTTTCCTCTTCATATGCTCTATTTTGTATGTAACTATGGAAAAAGAAAGAAGGGGGAGCAAGAGTTGATAGATTTTGAAAAATGTGGTTTGTAGGTCCTTATTCCAACATTCACCTGTCAAATGGATTATTTCCTTCTTCCAAGAATAAACAGAACCTTATTAGAATGCTATTTTTAAATATATAGAACTTCCATGTGATTTTTTTTTTTTTGGTTGGAAGATTTACTGGAAAAAGTGTAGAATCTGTTATATTATTATTCTCCCATGAAATTATCTTTCTTTCTTTTACTGTATTAGCTTTATGCAGTTGCTTAAAATAAATTTATGCACAAGATAGCCATTATATTTATATGAAGATATGCCCTGTTAATAAAATACTCAATGGTCACATGTAACTATTTAGTACATGTAATATGATTAGTCTGAATTGAGATGTGCCTAAGTAGAAAATACACACTACATTTTGAAGACTGATTGGAAAAAATAATATAAAATCTCTTTTTTTTTGCTGAATACATATCTTAAGTAATATTTTAATATGTGGGATTAAATAAAATATATTCTGATTTTTGCTAATTTCTCTTTTTTAATGTGACTAGTAAAAATTTCTAAATTATATACATGGCTTGAATTTGTGGCTGTCATTATATTTTTATTAGACAATGTAGTCTAGATCCTTTAAAAATATTGTATTATGAATGTTTTCAAAAAGTAGATAAGTAGAAACAATTTTATAGCGAACATCTATATATTCTTTTTTTATTGTTGGTGCATTATGGTTGTACATAATGATGGGATTTATTGTCACGTGTTCATAGATGTACACGATACAACAATATAATTAGGCCAACATCCCCCTCCCACAGCACTCCCCCACTTCCCTCCTCCCCTCCCCTGGTCCCTTACCTCTTTTTTTCTGGGGTATATATTTATTCTTATATACCAGGTATAGTATCATAATTCTTAAACCTATCAAGAACATTTTAAAAATATATGTGACAATAGCACATACAATTACATACGTACAAAAGCTTGAAGTGTACCTTATTTTAACTTAGTTCAAGCATTTCCGCTTCTCCTCCTTTTCTCCCACCCTCTGTTATTTTTTAGATGTATTTGACAACAGGATAAACATTAGCATTTTTATAAAAGCATGCAATATAACTTATTCTAATTCGGTCCCCAATATCGTCCTACCCTCCTCCTTTCTCTGCCCGCGACTGGTCTTTCTGTTATTTACTAAATAGCCTATTTTTTTTAGCAACTCAATATATATGGATGAGAATCATTATGATATGTCCATATATGAACATGACAAGATAAGTTTGATTCCTTTGGTTAACTTTCCCTATTTCTTTCCTCCTTCATCTATTTCCTTCCCATTTGACTATTCCTCTGTTCTTTTCCTTATTTTGGGTTAGCTTACACATATCAGAGAGAACATTCAACCTTTGGTTTTCTTGAGACTGGCTTTGTTCACTTAGCTAATATCCTCCAGTTTTATCCTTTTGCCAGCAAATGACACAATGTCATTCTTCTTTGAGGTTGAGTAATACTGCATTGTATGCAAATGTCACAATTTCTGTATCCACTCATCAGTTGAAGGGCACCTTTGTTGATTCCTCAGCTTACCTATTGTGAATTGTGCTGCTATGAACATTGATGTGGCTGTATCACTGTAATGCTGCTTTTAGGTCCTTTGGATATATACCAAGGAGTAGGACAGCTCAAATCCAATCCTAGTTTTTTGAAGTATCTTTAAATTGCTTTCCAGAGTGGTTGTATCAGTTTGAAGTCCCACCGAAAATGTATAAGTATACCCTTTTCCCCACATCCATGTCAACATTTATTGTTGTTTGTGTTCTTAATAATTGCCATTTTAGCCCAGTGTAGTGAAATCTCAGTGTAGTTTTAATTTACATTTCTCTAATTGCTAATTACATTTCACTAAGTTGCCCAGGCTGATATAATTGCTAGGGATGTTGAGCATTTTTTCTTATATTTGTTGACCATTTGCATGTCTTCATTTGATAAGTGTCTGTTTAGTTCTTTTGCCCATTTATTGATCTGATGCCATCTCATTTATTGATTTTTTCCTTTTATTTACTGTGTTTTGGGAGTCTTGTTAAGGAAATTAGTTCCTGAGCCAACATGTTGGAGTTTGGGTCTACCTTTTTTTCTAGCAAGTGCAGGGTTTCTGGTCTAATTCCTGGGTCTTTGATCCACTTTGAGTTGAGTCTTGTACAGAGTTAGAGATAGAGATTCAGTTTCATTTTACTACATATGGATTTCCAGTTTTCCCAGTACCAGTTGTTAAACAGACTGTTCTCCAAGTTACATTTTTAGCTCCTTTGTTGAGTATGAGGTAATCGTAATTATGTTGGCTCGTCTCAGTGTCTTCTATTCTGTTCCTTTGGTCTTCATGTCTGTTTTGATGCAAGTACTATGCTGTTTTTATTACTATAGCTCTGTAGTACGATTTGAAATCCAGTATTGGGAACATCTATATATTCTACAATGTTTTAATATGCTCTTTTTATCGTGTGCTAGTCATCTATTCTTCTATTCATTCACCAATCCATCTTAATTTTTGATGCATTTCAGAGTAAACTGAAGACACTATTTTACATTCCTTCAGATACTTCAGCATGTAGAAGCTTTAGTTTTGAATCTTTTAGAAGTTGGAAATTCCTTTAAACATGTTCCTGCACCTTTAGATTTGCTTGTGTTAGTGTAGAGAATCATAAACAGACTAAATGTAACAAATTGCTTTAATAATACTAAATAAACAGAACATTTAATCTCTGTTGACAGTAAAGATCTAGATTACTCAACAAATATTTGGAAACCTTTTAGCATTAAATACTGAATTGGGGGGAAAAGAAACTACTTTCTTCTAATCAAGAGGTACAAGTTCCTGGATGAGTTAGTTTTAAGCCTATTGTGTGCCCACGGATGGTCACATAGTCTATCTGAGCTCAGTTTTCATTAGGATGTTTCTCTCGCAAGATTACACAGATGAAAGGAAGCAATATTTGTAACTGATTTACTGGAATTTCTGGCACATATTCACTTTTAAATGCAAGATGAACTAGATGCAAATGGATGAAAGTGTGCAGAATGTTCTCTTGAAAGTAGACGAGGGGATCCTTTGGCAGGGTAGGAATGTCGTTAACAGAGAGAGGATCATTCTTAGACTCAGAAAGACAGGTTGAATAATACTCTTAGAAGAAAGATGCATTTGTTTCCTCAATGTACTTATAAATTTCCTATGGGGCTGGAGCGGTGGCTTAGCGGTTACGGCACTTGACTGGCAAGCGACAGGACTCGAGTTCAAACCCCAGCACCATGTACACAAGAAGTGTCTGAGGATTGAAAGTCATGAAAAACTAAATAAAGATTGCTTCTCTCTTTCTCTCTCTCTGTCCCCTCTTTCTTTAAAAAAATAAAATAAATAAATTTCCTATGGATATAGCCTGAGATTTCCATCAACATGCACCAGATAGAACTTTCTAAACAATTTGTGCTGGGGTTGGGGACTGGAGGAGGCTCATGTTTACACAATTGCTGGTGATTCACTAACAGGGGATGTACTTATTTGAAGGCCAGCAGAACCCAGACATTGACAGGGTAAAAGTTTTAACTGTGTGGGTTTTTTTCTCTCTGCTTTCTGTGTGTATCTAAGTGGTCAAAGTATATTAAACACCCTCTTGATTATTTGTTATATTTAGAAATTTAAACTTCAGTGTAATAAATGCTTTTATTTTGTTTGTTTGTTTTTGTAATTTTTGATACTGGGAATTAAATCCAGGGGTGCTTTACCCCTGAGCTACACCCCAGTGCTTTTTATTTTTTATTTTGAGACAGGGTCTCACTAAGTCGCTCAGGTTGGTCTCAAATTTGTGATCCTTCTGCCTAAGCCTCCTGAGTCATTGAGATTCTAAGCATGCATCGGCTCTCCCCAGCTACTATTTTGTTTAATTTTAAGGACTGTACTCTGAAAGCTATCTAAAGTTATTTAGCAAAGCATTGCCTGGATTCACTTTAATTTAATTTATTTATTTATACTGGGGATTGAACCCAGGGGCACTCTACCACTAAGCCACATCCCCAGCTCTTTTTATTTTTTATTTTTGAGACAGGGTCTCTGCTAAGTTGCCCAGGCTGACCTCAAACTTCTAATTCTCCTGCCTCAGCCTCCTAGGTCCCTAGGATTATAGGTGTGTTCCACAGCTCCTGGCTTGATTATTCTTGTTTAATCCTAATCTTGTTTCACAAAAGTAAAATTATCTCACTTCAAGCATGTGAATCAATGTTTCTTTTCTTTTCTCTCACATCACTTTAGCTCCCTCTGAAGAACATTTTAAAGTTTGTCATTGTCATTGTCTGTGTTTCACACTGTTCCTGATGTTCTCTGACGATGGATACATATTCAGAAGTGCAACAATAAAGAAAGGGCTTTGAAGCTCTTGGCCTTGGGATGGACTGGCCATTGGACTGGAGGCTCCATTTGACTTGAAGCGCTTGGCCTTGGGATGGACTGGCCATTGGACTGGAGGCTCCATTTGACTTGAAGTTCTTGGCCTTGGGATGGACTGGCCATTGGACTAGAGGCTCCATTAGACTTTTCAGGAAGGTTCAGAATTCTTAGAGGAACCTCAGGCTCCTGCTTTAAGGTTATGTCTGAAAACTGGCATTTTGAGACTGGGAAGGTCCAGGAGCTATTTACACTCACAGCTTAGTATTTGTATTTTTACATTTTTTTCACTTTCCCTCATCACCTAGAAGTTGTCAAATATGTTACTGCAGAATTGCTTTGTTTCTTGCTTTCCAATTCTGAAAAAATTTAGGTTCAATTTCTCTTGGCAGGAGGGGGGGTGGGGGTGGCACCCACATTTCCTGCATGTTTTGGAGTGTTAGTGATCTAAGAGCACAGCCCAGCAAACTGAGGGTTTTAGTGCTCCTTCAAAGGTTTGCAGATATTCCTGCTGCCTTCAAACCCTTCTCATACCCTCCTTCAGAGATACCCGATGATTCTGTTACTGGGACTTTGAGAGGACCAGAACAATAAAGTACGTTATTTTGTGTTAGGACTTTTTGTCCTAAGCGCTTGGATTTGAACTTTGACCTGTACTAATTCATACTCCATTTTTTAAAAAATTTGTTTTCTAAATTTATATTCTGTTATGGATGGGGTTACAAATGGGCCTAAATGTCTTAAGTTTTATTGAAGATCGATTCATTCTTCTACTCTAGCTCTTTGATTTTGGAGGGTGTTTTTTAAGATAAGAAATAAACATTTACTGTTTTTTTTTCTTTCATTCTTTCTGTTTGATTCTTAGTCTTTTCCTATTTACTTGTTTATTTATTTACTTCTTTAAGATTTCTAACCAGACAGACTCCATCCATTCTCACACATAGTCTTAATACTATTATAGCATTTACCACATTGTATTTGCTTCCTAAAATTTCACTCTAAGGACAGGATTACTACTTGTTTGTGACTGTGTGTCCAGTGCTTAGTTCAGCAACTTCAAATATAATAGGCATTTGAGAAATATTTGTTGAGAGCTGGGTGTGGTGGTAAATACCTGTAATTCTAGTTACTTGGGAGGCTGAGGCAGAAGGATCACAAATTTGAGACCAGCCTATGCAACTTTGTGAGACCCTTACCTCAAAATTAAAAACCTAAACAGGTCTGAGGAGGCTGAGCAATAGCTCAGCAGTTGGACGGCTTGCCTGGCTGGCACGCACGAGAACCTGGGTTTGAACCTCAGCACCATATGCACAACTAAGTGTTGGAGAAACAAAGGCCAGATGAAAAAATAAATAAAAAATTGGTCCTATCTTTCTCTCTCCCTCTCTCTCTTAGAAAAAAAAAAAAGGCTGAGGATGTAGATCGATGGGGAGAACTGCAGTTCAATCCTCAGTACAAAAGAGAGAGAGACAAAGAGGGAAATATTTATTGAGTTAATGAACATTAAAATGCATAATTTTCATTAGGGTAGGTTAGTGAAATATTTTAGTATATTATATTTAACTATTGCAACTACTTAGGTCATTATCAGAAATGGTAAAAACTAGAACTTTTATAAATCTTATCCCAGTACTAATTATCTTTTACTGTAATGAATGAAAATGAGACTTCTTGAATGTTTCAAATAATATCTTTTAATAATTCTATTGATACTTTTATTAGTTTTTATTACAATTATTTTCACTTAAGATGTTTTAAACTTCTATAATTTGGCTTTTTCACTCTTAACTGTAGGGCATTTTAATTTTTTCCATATAATACACCTTTTCTCCTCACTGGGCAGAGCTTCATGAGAGAAAGAAGACAGGCATTATAATATACTCCTTTAGACCGGGATAAAAATAACCAAACACTAAGATTAATATGCATGCTATACTTCTGTACCATAAAGAATTGCATTATCAGGTATAATTATGATTGTCTCTTGCAGATTAGTTCTTGGTTTCCAAAACAAAATGCTTTCCCAGGTTAAACTTTAAAAGTAGAGAGTGACTTCAAAAATATAGACACATAGCACACAAAACAAAATAATAAAACAATGTGACCAGGGAATGGTGGAAGCTTAGACGTAAGAGACATGACCTAATATGTGACATCAGCCTTTGTAAGTTTCATTAGGAGAACTTTGAAAGTCAATTCAAGGGATTGGCTCAGGCTGAGGCAGTGGTGGTAGGGGCTGGGCAGGGTGGTTGGTGCGAGCTCTGGGAGCTTGGAGAACTGTGGTAGGAAGGTAGGAAGCAAGGGGAGGTGGAGAAATTGGGGGCCCTGAGGTTGGGGTGTTGTCAGGGTGGATCTGTGGGCTTTAGGTGACTATGTAAAATGTTGATGACCCTTTTTCTTTTCTTGTTGGGGGTGGGTAAAGGAGGGGTGAAAATGAGGGAGGACAGGTTGTATTTTCAAGGGTAGATGAGTTGTGGAGTTTGCCTTTGAGGCAGTTGAGAAGCTGTTACATTAGATCTTGTTTCTACTTTATATTTTGATTTCTGTTTCTTTTTCTTCTCCTGGTGGATTGAGCGGTGTGTCTGGGATGGAAGAGAATCCTTTGCTTTGGTTGCAGTGGGTAAATTGTGAGTGTGGATGAATCTGAAGTTTTTACACCCAAGAAAGAGGAGATCTTAGGTTTAGACACTTAATTCTGGTAGCAGCTATTAGGGAATAGATTTCATTACTCTTCATTCCTTAAAGGTGTTGTCTTCCAGTTTCTTCTCCACTTCCTCTTCCTCCTCCTTTTTTCTCTGCCTAAAAGATCTCATTATATTACTTTTCTTTTTTTCTTTAGGAATCTAGCCTAGCCTCCTTAGGAGAAGGCAAAAGACTCAGGGAAAAAGAAAAGTCAATTAAAATAGTTCATAATACATTGGAAAGAAGTGCCAGGCAATCAATCATTCATACTATGTTAATATGTCATGATTTAATACTTACCTGAAATTTTAAATTGAGATAAAAACAATAGAATGCATCACAGTCAAAATAAATAACTGTGAAGATGGCCCAGATAAAATAGTTTTGTATTTTCACTAATGGAAAGGCCTTTAGAGATGTTCAAAAAGATTTTTAAATGCATTCATTTGAGCAACTGGATTATTCATTTCTGATGTTATCAGCACCACAGGCAGGTTGTCTCTTGAACATTCTAGACAAAAAAAAAGTTTCATTTAGCTTAGTGTTTTGACTTGGTGCTTTGCTCATTTAAGGATAAAACATTATTGAACATTTTCATGAATAATTTTTTTAAATACCATGAATGTGGTTAGCTTATGTCCCTTCCCTAAAATAATGTTTCCCAGTTCCCCGTTGGCACATGTATGTGCGTACGTGACTGCAGTAGAGTGAAGTGAAATCTGGACAGACCTAGCAACATGTACTCTGTGTCTCTTGCCACCCGATGCTCTGTGCCACCTCAGGACTCTGCCAACCAGGAAGCCTTCACCAGAACTGAGCTGATGGCAGTGCCATACCCTTGAACCTCCCAATTGAGAGCTAAATAAACCTCTTTTCTTCATAAAGTTTTCTTGCCTTGAGAATTCTGCTATAGTAGTGAAAAGCTGACCAATCTGTAAACAAACATGGAAAAATGAAATAGCAGGAAATTTAGACCTGAAAAAAGCCTCAGAAAGGTCAGAGGAACCTGGAGGATTCCTCCATATTCCCCAAATTCTAAATTAGTCTGAATTTTTTGTTGATGTATTGCTCATGCAAACAGTGTATTTTTATTTCAGAGCCTTCAGAATTAACAAGAGTATATGACAAGCTCCAAACCATTTATATTCCTTATCTTTCTACCCCTAAAACTCCACCCCAACCAAAGTAGGGATGGAAACACCTGGGATTTATTTAAAGTCCAGTTAAAGAAAGAAAGACACAGCACATTTCACAAAATTAACCCCTAAATATTGTGTTTATCATATAATAGTGCATGTTCATTACATTTATCAAAAACAAACCAAAAAGAAAAAAAATGCCCAACCGCTATCAACATTTTAGCACATTTTCTTTAAATCATGGTTTTCTATATATTTATTATTGTTATCATTTATTTTAAATATGATTTTGGTTGTAAATAGCAATGTTTTAACTGTGAAAAATAACAACATGAAGAGGAAAAACAGAAGAATAGATCAGGTAGACATGGCTCAGGGAAGGGAAGAGAAAAAATTTTCTTCAGGTGCTTTCTGAACACTGAACATTATTTCTAATGAAAATCTGTAAAATGTGCAATGAGTGCACAGACCTAAAGCTATGAAACCACTGGGCAATGAAACCTGAAGAATCTAAATCTAGCACAGTTTTATTGGATTTTCTTCCATCAGAATGAAATAAAATGTGCCTCATAAAATAAAATACTTATTTGAAGCACCAATGACAGATTCCACCTATCTTCAAGATGTCATGCAGGCTACATTATTTCTAAGTCCATAAGTGTTTATTAATCCACATATAGTATCTGTCCTAAAGTATGCTCTGAAAAAAATATTTCTTGAGGAAGTGAGTCATGTTTTTATCTGAAATAGACTGTGAAAAATAATGTGATACTTAGTTTGAGCTCAAAAAGATCCAATAATATTGCTGGGAAGATAAGCCAGTGAAATGAATGTAAATATGGCATGTGCTGAAATGACAGTAGAGAGAAGCTCGGAGGAGGCAGTTGTGGGTGGGACATAGAGCTAGGAGAGAATTTCCAGAGAAAGAAGGATTTGAGATAGACCTTAAAGCTGAGTACAATTAGTAAGGTTTACCTTAATTAACTGAAGATGCAGAGATACCACTGATGGGAACAGTAGTGGGAACAAAAGTTAAGGCGATGAACATGATGAGTCCAGAAAATAGTATGGAAAAAAGAGTAATAAAAGAATGATACAGATGGTCTCCTGACTTAATGATAATGTGACTTACTTTTTTTTACTTCACCATGGCATTAAAGTGATGCATTCATTAGACACTGTACTTCAAATTTTATGTCTGATACTTTTCCTTGGCTAAAGATATGTGGTTGATGTTGTCTCCTCATGTTGGCAGCAGCAGAGAGCCACAGCTCTCAGCTAGCTACTGGATAACGAGGACAAGGATCACACACAATATACTGCAGTGTACTGTGTTGCTAAGCTGCGTTGGGTGGATTAAATGCATTTTAGACTAACGGATATTTTCAATTCAGCATTGGCTTATCAGGGTGTAACCATATTATTAGTTGAGGAGAGAGGGAGGAAGGGGCCAGAGATGACATATGACCTTATAGGAAATGACCCCAGTGACCTAATTCCTCAATTTAGTCCCCACCTGCTACAACTTCCATTGCCTCCCCAAAAATCCATTCAATTACAAACCCATCAATGGATTGATCCACTAATGAGATCAGAGACGTCTTGATCTGCTCACTTTCCAAAAGTCTCCCTCGGAATGTTGCATTGGTGATCAAGCCTGCAAGACCTGACCCTTAGGGGACATTCCAGACCCAGACCATAGCACTCTTCATTGAGGGACATTGGTCTCCCAGCTTAGCTATCCCCAAGAAATCAACTTCAAATGTTAATTCTCTCCATATATGCACAAGACGTTTAGGATTCATGAACTGGTTTTGGTATTTCTCTTTAAACGTTTGCATTTTGAATGACATCTTACTTTTGTAACAAACATTTTAGAGATTCAGATAATTTTTTTTTTTTTTGGTGGCTCTACATATTGAACCCCTGGCCTCCAACAAGCTACAAAAGTATTCTGTCATAAGCTACACTCCCAGGCTTATAACTTCCATTTTTAAATCTTATTCCAGAATTATATATGACATGGGGCCTAAAATAGTCTGTAAGAATGGGAACAATATTTCCGAGAAAATGGAGAGGAGAATTTCATGGAAGTAAAGGAGAAAAACATTCCAAGAATGGAAGGTGGCTCCACAATGTTGAAGGCTTATTAGAAGGCAAGGAAGAGAAAGACTGGGAATTATTCATTTTTTTAAAAGCAACAAGTTTGAGTAAGGCTGATGGCACATATGTGTAATCTCATCAGCTCAGGAGGCTGAAGTAGGGGGGTCCAAGTACAAAGCCAGCCACAGAAACTTAGGCCCTAAGCAACTTAGTGAGACCCTGTCTCAAAATAAAAACAAATAAAAAACAGGGTGCTGTGGATGTGGCTCAGTGCATTAAGTACCCCTGAGTTCAATTCCAGGTTAACAAAAAGCAACAAGGTTTTCAGTAATCTTGGAAAGAACAGGTCCCATGGAGCAGTGGATGCACAAGTTAAATTGTATGAGATTGAAGGAATATAGGGAAGAGAGGAAACAGATAACATAAGTCTAAGAAAATGAAGACCGGAAACTTTCAAATTTCAGAAAATTTTGAAGCAAGGTTGAGGGGACAGTTGGGGATTCTTTACAAATGGGAAAAGCAGAAGACACTTAAATGTGGGAAGAAGTTGGGTAGATTAAAAAGTGGGTAAGCTGGGTGTGGTGGCACATTCTGGCAACTCCTGCTACTCAAGAGGCCCAGGCAGGAGGATGACAAGTTCCAGACCAGCCTATGCAACTTAGCAAGGTCTTGTCTAAAAATTAAAAATGATGGAAAGTGCTGAGGGTGTAGCATGGTCATTGAGTGCCACTGGGTTCAATTCCCAGTACTGTTTGGGGTAGCTGGGAGGTGGTTTAGAGGCTGGATACAGTGGCATAGGCCTGTAATCTCAGCTACTTGGGAGTCTGAGGCAGAATGCTACAAATTCCAGATCAAATTGGGTGCCTGGGTGACCTAATGAGACCCTGCCTCAAACATGAAGTAAAATAAAATGATCAAAGGCCTGGAGTGGTAGCT
Organism: Aplodontia rufa; assembly: GCA_004027875.1. Lineage (NCBI taxonomy): Eukaryota > Metazoa > Chordata > Mammalia > Rodentia > Aplodontiidae > Aplodontia > Aplodontia rufa. The sequence goes on along the minus strand of PVKS010028106.1, from coordinate 9,709 downwards.
CAGTGGCAGACTGCGTGCTTAGCGTTCACAGGCCTGGGTTCAATTCCTAGTACTGAGGGGAGGAAGAGAGAAATGGTTCAGGGTACCAGAAAGAGGGAGAGATACAGGTAGAGAAATGGTTATCAAGCAGGGGGAGAGGTGGGCTTAATACTGGAAGGGCTGAAATCCAGAGGTGAGGTGGTGATTAGCCTTGGGCAGGAGAAATGCCTCTTAGCTATACACCATGAGAAAATAATTAGTGTGAATTCAGGGGAGAGTTGAGGATTTGACATTTGGAAGGTGGAGAATTCATGCCCAGCTGGCTTCTTTTTTCTTGGATTAGAAGGGTTTCAGGCAAAATGAAAAAATACATGAGGTTGGAAAATGGAAGGTCTTAAATAATACCCAGAAATAAATTATTTCTGGATTTGACATTGATTCAGAGGAAAACTGTAAAGCATAAATCTGTGAGTATTTTGATTAATAGTTTTAATTAGTGATAATAGTGTCAGTGTTTATTTTCCACAAGAACCTGGGAGGAGCACTTTACAAACACACCCCCATCCAATTCTCTACCTCCATTCATCTGGACTGTTGTTGACTTTCAACCCGTTCTTGCTCCCACAAACCATTCTCTGAATAGCAGCCAAAGTGAGTCATTTAAAAATGCAAACAATGCCAGGTGCATTGGCATATGCCTGGAACCCTGGTGATTTGGGAGGCTGAAGCTGGAGGATTGCAGGTTCAAGGCCATCCTCAGCTCTTCAGGTAGACTGTTTTCATTTCCCTCTTAAGCACTTGCAGTATGTCCAATAAAATGATGATCAGTCTGTCTTGTTGCAGACCCTGCCAGACTCTCTAATCACATATTTTCCTTTCTTGTGATGTATATTGTTTCGGATCAATTATAAATAGAGCTATTTTTACTTAACTTACACTTCCTACTAGCTTTCTTTGCCATGATGTATATTAAAGCTACTGGTTTTAATTTCAGGCAATGTATAACTAGGTAATTATTTCAGAACATTATTTGGGTTAAAATTTTTATAAGATACACATAGATGAATGTACATTAAAACAGACAGACTTCCCCCAAACGCTAAATTCCTTTTCATACAGCTTGAATTTTCCTGTGGTTTCAGCAAGGAAAAGAAATGTCTATAAGTGTTACATTCTCACTCCCTGTGTGGGGACAGACAAACCAACTCATGGCATGCAGAATTTGGGGGAAAGACTTCCTAGTCCCCTCTTTATTCAGATTTTTTCCCCCTCTGGCTTTGTTCTGTTTTTATGCCTTTTTCAACCTGTATTGGGCAGAATATCAAAATAAATTTTCTGTTATTTGTCATAGTGGTGCTTTTTGTACCACTACATTTAGTCTTATTCCATATTTAAATGAACCCATAAATTTAGGGTAGTTTTACAAAGCCATTAACATTTTCTGTGGGGATAAAACATGGCCCATGAGGTTTTAGCATGGAAAATTTTTTTCTTTCTTTTTCTTTCCTTTTCTTTTTTTTAAACTAAGTTAAAACGAACTTGTCTGAGTCTTTGAGACTTAAGATTACTAAAACAAATAAACAAAGAAGATAATAAAAGACATTGATTTGGTTCTAGTGGTGCTTTGTATTCTAATAATTATACAATAAATATGTAAATCAAAATAATTCCTACCTTAATTACACAATATTTACAATTCAATTTGATTTAAAAAACTGACAACTTTGACTATTTGGAAAAATTTGCAATGGACCAAAATTTTCCAGTTAACATGTCTTAAAGAGCATGTAAAAAATATGTAGATATTCAAGTAACAAAACATCTCAAATTAATGTGTTTGAATCACTCCACATGTATTTTCCTGATTTATTAGCTTTGCTCATTTTCATGTTTTTAAAGACTTTATTATCTCACTACTACTCCCTTAAAATGTCCTAATAACTTTCATAACGTTTGAAGATAACACGCGGCAATTAGTGAGAAAATGCACAGAAGCCAATTCAAGATATTTAGTAGTTTTCTTTCATGTTTAGAGTACAGACATAGATTAATTTTTATTACTGGATATTTGTTTCCAAACATATGGTTTTTTTTTACCAATATTTTCCTAATCTACCTTAGTAGATTCATGACCTTTGGTGACTTCAATGAGCTATATAGCAGCAGATGCTTTTGTCTTACTGATTTTTAAAAATTCTTTGCTTTTGGGAAAAAAAATGAATAGAAAGAACTAGGAAAGATTATCTAACCAAATATTGAAAAAAAAAACTCATTTGCCACATGATAACATGGTTGTTTTCCAAATTCAGCCAATCCTTTCATCTTCAGCAAGCTACTGATTTACCCAGAGTGCCAGAGGAGACGGGCTTCTTTAAGCTCCTAAGTACTCTGTAGCTAGGATTCCATGCCTTACCACAGTGGATCTCAAAGTAGGGTCAAGGAAGCAGCAGCAGCAGCAGCAGCAGCAGCATCACCTGGGAATTTGTTAGAACTGCAAATTTGTGGGTACCATCCCAGACTTCCTGAATTAGTCAGGTTTCTCTAGAGACAGAACTAATAGGATCCCTCTCTCCCCACCTCCTCAGTATTATGAGGAATTGGCTCATGCAATTATGAAGGCTGAGAAATCCCTCAATCTGCCAACTGTATACAAGAGACCCAGGAAAGGCAGTGGTGTAATTCAGTCTGAGATTGAAGATCTGAGAACCAGTGGAGCTGATGGTATAAATCCAAGTCTGACGATAGGAGAAAGTAAGATGAGATGTCCCAGATTAAGGAGCAAGTTAGGAAAAAAGATCATTCTTCCTTCCTTTGCTGTTTGTTCTATTCTGGCCCTAAATGAACTGGATGATACCCAGAGATTCTGTGGAGGAATATCTACCTTACCGAATCTGTGGATTCAAATCTCATCCAGAAACACTCTTATGTACACTGAGAAACAATGTTTAATCTATGTAGCCCATGGCCTGCCCAAGTTGATATATAAAATTAACCATGATGCTTATTTAATAAAAAATCTAGGGGATGAGATCCATAAACTTGTTTTTTACAGGACCTCCAGGTAATTCTGAGAGCCACAGACCAGCAAGCTGCGCACAGCTCTGGCACAGTTAATGTGGAAAGGAACGCTCTGTGCTAACTTCGTCATGCTTTCTTCTCCCCTGGGTAGCATGACATGTAGGATGTAAATAAGTATGCAGCTGTAAATAGTAGCAAAGAGAATAATTCCCCATTGCCTTCTATACCAATTAGTATTTTTTTTCTTGTTACAGGAGACAGAAATTCTAGTACAAACTGGTTTAAGTAAAAAGGAGCTTTTAAATATTCAATAACTAGTAATCTAGAGGTTAGTAATAGTAACATGTAGCATCTATTGAGCCCTACCTGTCAGACACTGTTCTAATTATTTTGCATGAATTAATTCATTTTTAACTTATGAAAATTCTGATGATAGTGGTATAATTATGCACATGTTAGAGATGCAGAAACTGAGGCACAAGGAAGTTAAGTGTTAGGATAAGGATTCAAGCCCAGACAGTGAAGCTGGATTCACTGTAGCCTGGGTAGAGGCCATGTTACACCACCAGAAATCTTCCTGCTCCCCAAAGTTCAGAAGTCCTGTGTGTGAGTCACATTGACTCAGTATAAACCATTTGAACCAATCTCTGTGTATCATCTCTGAACCAATCAGTCACTCTGACCAGGGATGGGGTGTGTTGATCAGCTACGAATCAGGGTGCATGTCCAGAGCTGAGGGTGGAGTGGGAAAATCAGCCTCATTCACAGGTGCTGTTTATGAGAAGAGGGATAATGGGTAGTGGCTACCACAAAGGAGCAGACGAGATTAACAAAAGTACTACTTTGCTGTGGAAGACCCTGTGAGTTCAAGAAGTATAAGCCTCATGAAAATTAGCTGTAGCAAAGAAGCATTTTTTTTTTAAAAGAGAGGGACAGTGAGAGAGACAGAGAAAGAGAGAAACAACTTTACTTAGTTTTTTACATGGCTTTAGTTACTCCAACACTTAGTTGTGTACGTGGTGCTGGGGTTTGAACCCAGGTCCTCGTGCTTGCCAGGCAAGCGCCGAAACCACTGAGCCACCACTCCAGCCCCACAAAGAAGCATTTATTGGGTCATATTACTGAACCACAGAAGGGGAGAGTCGCACAAAGATCCCAGGGACTGCTGTGACAGACAGGATGTTGACAGACTCCCCCTCTTTCCCTTTCCCCTTGGGTCCTCCCTGCTCCATGGACACTATCCTCAATACCAGATAATTAGATTGTCTGGTTCTGAGCTCAAAAGATCCTAGAGAATTGCTCATATTATCTAAGCCTGGATGATGGATCCATTCCTGAGCAACTTAGCTGTAGCCAGGGAGCCCAAATCAAATATATTCTAGTATAATAAATGCCCTTGGATTCTTACTAAAAGGCTACTCCACCCTTTCTCCTTTCAAGTCAAACACTAGTTCTGTTGGGGCATCTGCTTTCCTCTTCGTAAACCTGTCACTGAGAAGCTGACAGGGGTGGTGCTCATCTCCAGCTCCAGCTGGTAAACTGCAATTGATAGATGCTTATCTCTCACAGGTATTGTTTTAGGTATGAGCATCAAATCCAATTCAGCCCAAAGAGATGTAAGAGGGCTCTGCTGAAGGGTTTCCAGAGTTGACTTTTCTCAATGATAAAAAGAAATTCATGGACCTTGAAGGGTAGGGTAGGTTTTGACAAACATGTAATCAGGTATAATGTCCTGGACTACAGTGAAGTGTTCAGGCAGTAGGTAGTAGTGAATTAACGGGTGCATAACACCCCCAGAAGTTGATATTCTTCATATGAACTCTTGATTCATGTAAGTAAACTTTGAACATGTCAAGTTTCCTTAGCAAACCATTTATTTAAAAGAATTATAACCATTATATTTTTTTCTACAGTCAATCACAGGATCCTAATTAAAAATCGATGACATCAAATTATAGAACTTGCCAGATGCAGTAGTGCATGCATGTAATACCAGCAGCTTGGGAGACTGAGGCAGGAGGACTGCAAGTTTAAAGCCAGCCTCAGCAACTTTGCAATGACTTGAGTAACTTAGCAAGATCCAGTCTCAAAATAAAAAATAGAAGTAAGAAAGGCTAAGGATGTGGCTCAGTGGTTAAGAACCTTTTGGTTCAATCCCTGGTACCAAAATTAAAAAAATAAAAAAATATATATATTTACATTTAATAATTATAAGTAATTAAATTTTAGTTATATATGTATAAATGTATACATATATTTAACTTTACTTACCCTTTAAGGAAATACTTTGACACTTAACATAATCCTTTGGCAATGTGCATAAACCACCCCTCCAGAAATGTTATAAGCTATGTAGTATATGATATGAAATTACTTCAAATGAAATTTAAGAATTATAAATTTTATACACACAAATCACTGATTCTAATGCTCTAACACTGACTGTAGTATGAGAATAGTGACTTTTTTAAAAAAATCAAATACTTTGCCATAGAATTCTATCATAAGATTTTCATTATTATCTTTTTACGTTTGTTTGTTTTTAGTCATTATTTAGTACATATGATGGTATGTGGGGAATCTTTTGATATTTGGTAGCCCTATTTAGCAATAGTCACTTATTACTATCAAAATTATCTGTGACCAAAGAAATTGGAATCTTATGCTGATAAAGTGAAACTCTAAAGTTTGTGACTGTATTAATAAATACTTCCTTATAATAGGGTTCTATGACAAAAATTATGATGCATCAAAAATTTGATAATCATATATAAACACTTGATTCACATAAGTAGAGATATCCCAAACGCAGACTTAAGGGCCAAATGTTTTCTCTCATATGTGAAGCTAGAGTAAAACCTAAGACAGGATGAAAGTTAGATGAATTTAAGTAATAAACTCACCATAGTTGAAATTTCACGTAAGCTGGGGGAACCATACCTATGAACGTGGGGGGAGAAATGAAGGTGGGGGAGAAGGGAGGTGAGCAGCAAGGGGATAGGGGGATTATCAATACAACTGGGAATACTTAACTCCCACTAGAAGCCTAACTATACACAGGCAGGCAGAGAAACTCAGAAATGTCAAAAATTAATATACATGTATATGTTAATTTCAAATTATAATATGGGGGGATTACAGAGGATGGATGAGTTTGGGGAATGGATGAAGTGGGATAGATCCTGGTCTAGGATTGGCCTTAACTTACTATCTCACTGTTACTATTCATGTATGCATGAATATGTAACAACAATTCCCTCTAATATGTAAGGCTATGTAGAACAAATTAAAAAAAAGAAAAATGCCTTTCTGTCATTTGCATATCAAATCATTTATTTAAAAGAATTCTAGCTGTTGTCTTTGTTCTACTGTAGCTCATGGGCTTTACTAATCAATGAAACATGCAATCCTCCTATCTTTAGAGGAAATAGATACTAATTATCAGTGTTTCCCCCCCCATATGGCTCTGAATATTCTAAAATGAAGGTATAGAGCCAAGAAATTTGTTAAAAAATGAACCAACCCCTAAAAACCTTTTCTAATTAATTAAAAAAATAATAGCTGGAAACAGTAAAGGTACTACCTGAAGGGACTTGTTCTTACCTGAATTGAGTATTGCTCTTGATTTGATGACTCAAGACATTGTCTATGTCTGGTTTTCGAATGGACAGTCATGCCTCTCTGCCTCCAAGTGCCCGTGTGGCATACGTGTGTCACTTTAAATTTGCAGAGGGAACATTCAATGATGACTTTGTGTGGTCAGCATTGTTTGCTTCCCATTCACCCCGCAGTCCTGTTAGTAGAGTCCGGTACTATTTAAGATTTTTTTCTCCATGGCAACGAAGTGCTGAATAGTTCATTTCTAGCTTTCACAGAACTTTGTAAGCTGTAAGTAACTGCTGCCCAAGACTTAATAATTGGGACAAAATGATTTAAGTGACCATAATGTGCCTGTATTTCACCTTTGTATATAATAGCTCTTTTGTGCTTCTTTCTTCATGATTAGCTCATGGAAGCTATGTGAGATAAAGCATGTTGATTTCTAAGAATAATTTTCAAGAAAATTAAAAAAGGTAAATATTATACAAACACAGGGTAAATATATACCAAAGATTTAGCTTAACTTACTAATTACGGAAACAGGATGATAGACTGGATAAGTGAGCATTTGAGGAACTGAGTGTTTATATATGAATAAAAAGTGTTGGATATCTAGGTTAGAATGTGGTTAACGTCTTAAATGGCAATAAAATCATATCTTTTGGGGTTATAATTCCAACCAGATGGACATTATTTGAATCTCTACCAGAAAAAAATCCATAAGGTAACAGGTAGCTTCTTAGATTTTGGGCTCTAATCAGTAATAAACATGTAAAAAAAAAAAAGAAAAGTTTATTTCAATCATTCTTGTTGAACCTAAATAACAACGTTCCAGTGTAATATCAAAGCTCCTGTACCTATCCTACTATTTCTGAGTTTTTCATATTTTTTTGTGAGTAGCAAGGACGTCATGAACCAATGCCCCCATGTAATTATCAGCATGATTAAGACAAAAAAATTGGCATTAAAATAATCAAAATTCAGCACAAAATAGAACAGTCTCAACACTAGCAAGCATCTCAAGAATTGCTGAAAAATTTTTTTGAGCACTACACTAATCTTGAAAATTTTTTTACTTGGTGTCTAGTGTTAAGTGAAAGTAATGCATTTTTTTTAAAAGTGAAAAGCTTCTTACATTATTTCACAGACAATATTACCCTCTCCACATTATGCATATTTAGATATATTTTATGTACTGAGCCTGGTCATTGATGACAGATTGGTATGAAGGTGGTCCTTATGAAGTGTATGCTGAAGTTCATCACTGCAGGTCTCCCAAGGTGTTGAATTCACATAGTGCAAGTGTGTAGAATTTGTATAGCCAGGTTTCTATAAGTATAAAGAGGCATTGTAGCAACATGGTTAGAAGCATACACTTAGGAACCTATTTGGACAAATTCTTCAGACTTTCCTGTTGCAGTGTCCTCAGCTGTAAAATGAGCTAGTGGCAGTGTTTGTCTTTTTGGAATGGTGAGTTAATTTGTTACAGCATGCAGAACTGTGCTCAGTCCATCACAGTAAAAAATCAGTGTCTGCTACTGTGTTCGCATGTGAACCTGGAATAGCTTCTAGCACAAATACTTTATTTGATTTCGAGGGGAGATTTAGACTTAGTTTAAGAGGCTGCAAGAGGGGCTGGAGCAGTTGCTCAGTGGTTACAACGATTGCCTGGCATGTGTGAGTATCGGGTTCAAACCCTAGCACCATGTACACAATGAAGTATCAGAGCAACAAAAGCCATATGAAAAATGAAATAAAATTGATTTTCTCTTTCTCTCTCTCACTGTCCCCTTCTCTTAAAAAAAAGCTGTATAAAACCCTATGGGCAAATTAAAGAATTAAAGAGAACTTCGAAATTAATTGTTCTAGAAGATGCAAGTTCTATAAAGGGAGTTGGGGGAGGAAGGTGGAGACTAAAGGAGAAATCAATAGAAAGTGGACTGCATGCTGGTGGTCTAGGATGCAAGCAAATGAAATGTGGACTATACGTAAAAAATCTGGGCTTTTTGGTCCCGAATCTGTTGCACAAAGTCAATGTGTGATGTTTTATACAAATCTATTTATTGCCTGATCTGGGCCATTAACTTTGGGTTTGATGATGACATTGTTTCCTTACATAACACAAGGTGCAGATATGGGCTTATTCTGTAAGGACATTATGGACACAAACTAACTCAAAGCAGAGATAATCATAATCCCCGCTTTACACATCACAGGTTATGGAGATGGAATAGAAAGAATGTGCGTGAAATGCTTTATAAATCATAAAAGTCTCAAACAAGCCTAAATAATGTTATTGTAGATTATTACTTTAATTATACAATTTCCCAAAGAAAAATTGACATAAAATAAATAGAGTTAAACTTGGTGTTTTTTTTTTTTTTTCTGGGATCCTAAAACAGAAGCATTGGTGCCTCCAAAGGAAGCATGGAAACGAGATTAAGTCCACTGGTACATTATACGCACAAAGCATTAGAGGAACCATGAGTTCTTTTATTATCTTCAGGAGAAATGTTGTACAATAAAATAAAATAATACAAAATTAAATCATGTTCCTCTTCTTTCCCAGGATTGTGCTCAGGAAAAACTGAATTTCCTACAGTAACAATAAATACTGTGTTGGCCTGGACAAGATGCTCTGTGTGTCTCTGGGGAAACAAAAGGGAACAAGAAATTCACTCTCTCTATAAGGATACAGATTTAGCAGCAGTGGCAACAACAACAAAAATAACCATAGCATAATTTTCAACTGGAGCAAAGAGAGGAAGAGTAATTATTTCAGGGCACCATGAACTCTTGATTAATTCAAGTATTGTCTATTTAGTGATATGGCTAGTAGCTCTCTTTCTGTTTTTTACTAGATATTATTGATAAGGAACTGCATATGAAATTCTCTACTGCTATTTTTATATTTCATGTTTTGTTTTTCATTTTCCCCTCTGTTCTCATATTTTCAGGTATAAAGTAATTGAAGAAAATAGCAATTAAAAGTTTCTCTGTTACATTTTTGAATTATTTAGAATAACAAGATTTAATGTCCTTCAAAAATATTACCTTGTTAATGCTCAGCATTAACTTGTATCTGAAGGATCAAATTGAATTGCCTTTTTTT
>PVKS010028105.1:0-26788 GCA_004027875.1 Aplodontia rufa | reverse complement strand
AGCTCTAGGTTCTTCATTAAAACTAGCATCATTATACATTTGAAAAATATTTGTATCTGTGTGCAATTTCTATGCCAGTTGCTAAAAGACAGGTGCAAGGCCTTGGAAATTAAATGAGACCTCAACAGCAGTTTAGAATCCTATCACTAAAACCACTATGATTGCCTCGGGTAATTTCATTAAGAAAACTACTCAAAATAACAATATGCTTAAACTGAGGTAATCTAAGAGTGATAGGCATATATGATCCAAGTCCAAAACAATCCCCTATAGGGACACAGTGGCACACACCTGAATCCCATTAAGTTAGGTCACTGAGAATCTTAAATTTGAGGCCTACCTCAGCAACTTAGGCAAAACTCATCTAAAACACACACACACACACACACACACACACACACACACACACAACATTACAACACTGGGGTGTGTTTCTGTGTGTCACAGACGTAGCTCAGTGGTAGATAGCTTCCCTAGAATGTTTGAGGCCCTGGATCCAATCCCTAGAACTGGAGGCGGGGATGAGGTTAAAATTCCCGCAGCAGGCTAGAGCAGTGACTCAGCGGTTACAATGCTTGCTGGGAATGCACAGGGACCTGGGTTCAAACCCCAGCACCATGTATACAACGAAGTGACAAAGCAACAAAAGTCACATGAAAAGCTAAATAAAAATTAATTCTTTCTGTCTCACTGTCCCTCTCTCTCAAAAAAAAAATAAAAAATAAAAACATCACTACTACTTTCTCCCAAGAACCAAAACCATAAATCTTGAACTTCCTCCTAAGAAACAAGGTGACCATCTCAAACTCGCCATGAATGCTAGTACCTTCCAACTTACTGAAACCATCTTTTTAAAACAGCTCCAGTGTTTTTAACAGAAGCAGCTTCAAGAAGATACAGGTTCTAAGGATGATAGTGAGGACAGGAGAGGCAGGAAAAGGAGAGAGAGGGTGCTGACCTTTCAATGTAGTGCCACCAAAAGGCGGGGGGGAGGGCTATTTTGCTAGAAAGTAAAGATGTCACCTTCCTCCCTGGCATCAGAGTAGTGACAGTAAATGCTTGCTGACGTTCAGCAAAATGACAAGAGCTGCCTAAGGAGTGGCCATCACAAAATGTCTAGGTAGAAAGCAGAGCTTCAAGGGAAAACACCTTGCACTCTGAGGTCCCTGTGTACTGAAAGGAATCTCTTTAATTTTAAAACATATACCAATGACCAATATCTTGCAAGCTCCCAAGGTTTGGACCAGCTTACAACTGAGTTCCAACCCTGATGTCAAGTTCTCTGCCAATCTCAACCAAAAAAAATTTGTTAGTTTAGGTATGAGATTGGTTTCCACAACACTGGGGATTGAAAGGGGGTTAAAAATAAGAAACCAGATATGCCTGAAGCAAGGATAAAATGGATGGAGGGGGGAGGAGTCTGCATGTTACCTCCACAATCTGTCCCATGACACATGCTCTCTCAAGAGGATTTCACAAGACATATAAGCAGCAGCATCTGAATTCAAGCGGTCAAGGACAAATCAAAGGTAATGTCTTTCTCCTTTGTGTCCTTCTTGGCAAGCACTGTATGCTGCCCTGGTGGATATGTACCTGACTTGTTCCCACTACCAGACTGTAAATTCCGATGGGGATGAGTGTCCTTCATTTTGCATACTTTGGTACATCTCTTTGTCCCCAAACAATACATCGTTCAGAGCCAGGTCTGGGTAACAGCTTCACCAACTAAGCTGTCAGAAAATGACTAGAGGGTTGAAGAGGTGGCTGATCAGTAAGAGCACCTGCCAATCATGCACGAGGACTTGGGTTCAAACTCCAGCACCACACAGACATATACAACTAAGTGTCGGAGAAACAAAGACCAGATGGAAAAACAAAGTTGATTCTCTCTTTCCTTTCTCTCTCCCTCTTCCAAAATGAAAGAAAGAGAAAAAGAAAATGAAAATGAGTACCCTGATCCATTTCCGTGAAGCACTTCACATAAGCAAAGGTACTATGTCCGGTCCCGGACCGGGAGGGACCGGACAAAGCATTCAACTAGACCCATTTGCTCTTAAGTTCTCCAAACACTGTATTTCTCTCTTTACCGCGGCTAACGGCCTCCAGGTGCTTCCCGCCTTCCCTCTCTCTGAGTCAAGGTTATTCACATTTAGAGTCCTTGTTTCTATTGCCATACCAGAGTCCTTATTTCTGCAGCCGAGACTCTTACTGCCTGCATCTTCTACCGCTGCTGATCTCTCTGCCGTCTCTGCTGCTGCTGCTGCCTCTCTGACTCTCTCAAGCAGCAGGCGGTGGTCTCTCTGCTTTCCTCCTCACTGCTGCTTGCTTCTTCCATGCTTCTTCTTCTCTGACTGCTTCAGGACAGGGCTGCTTGCTTGCTTGCTCTACCTGACTAGTCGCTACTCTATTTATCCGTTATAACAGCCAATAGGGGTACAGGGAAACACGTTTATCCAATTGTACAAATGAGTGACCAAATAGCTTAGTCATGTGGTCAGGCATTATGTCACTAAGGAAGATATAAGCCAGCTGGGTCAGAGTTGTTTACCACCAATTCTTTTACAAGCCAGCTGGACCTCATGTTGGGGGAATCCCCAACAGTACTACATGCCCATACCCCACCACCCCCTTTTGCCCTATTATGGCAGTTAATAGGAACTTCCTAATCCAGATTAAAAAGGGGGAAAAAATAAGAGAATCAATTTTATTTAGTTTTTCATGTGGCTTTTGTTGTTCAGACGTGGTGCTGGGGTTCGAACTCATGTCCTCACGCAAGCCAGGCAAGCACGGTAACCACTGAGCCACTGCACCAGCCCAGCATTCCTCTTCTTCAGGTGACTTTAAGGGCCCATTTGTTGGAATGGAACACAACAGATCACTTCTTAAACTCTGCTTTTAGGAAGTGACAACATTGTGTGCTTATTTAGTTGTCTTTTGGGGTGGTAACTCGGCTATCTTTAAAGCCTCACTATTAATCCCCACAGTGTTTCCCTAGAGTCAGGTAAGGTTTCCCTATTGTGAAATCTAATATCTTGAAACTACTGGACTGTGTATATCTCATTTTGGACTTGAATGCATGCCCTGTAGGGTTGGACAGGTACCCAGAATGCCTTCGTGATAACCTGGGCAGTAAGACTCACATCTAGCTTTTCTTGGGGAGAAGCTCAGTCCTACTCAGAAAAGCATTCTGTCTAACCTTTGGTGAAGAAATCCACTTGATGGGCAGCTGATGGCTGGACATGGGTAGTCTTACATGAAGGATGTTGTAATGTTAGGGTTAGTGTGAGAACGTGGGCATGAAAGCTGTACTGACTTGAGGCGGAAGCAATGACCAGAGAACAGTGTGTGCAACTAAGATGTGTCTTTGGCTGATGCTTAAATTACATCAAATTAAAGGGTATTTCTCATTCACCATTGTAGTGTCACCAAAGTGCAGAATTAGTGTCATTTTCAGCAGCTGTGAGTTTCTGGAACTGTCATTCTCCCTGAGGGTCACTAGGGATAGTAGCTCAGAGAGCCTTTCCCCTTCTGAAGAGAAAAGAGAAACTCTCAGTTGGAGGCTTTTGTGGGAGGGCGATCATTCCAGTGATAAGTTCCATAAATCAGGACACATTATGGCTTTTAAGGCATCTATTTGCCCAAATTTGTAGGACAGAAAAAAGAAGTCAGGTACTATTACAATATTAATGATCTTCTCTCCCTACTTCCAGAGAAGACAGATAACTTTATAAGGGAAAAGCTTTTCAGAAGGGAAATATTTAAACCTGTCATTTAAGAAGTGAATGGCTATGACATCTTTATTATGGAATAAGTGAAAATTGCCCCCAAAGTGTAAAAAAAAAAAAAAAAAAAAAAAAAAGATTACTTCAAACAATTCTTCAGGCAGGTTAAACAATATTTGCATCTACAAGATTTTCTTTAGGTTAGATGCCATCATTTTGAATCACAGACCACCTCCCCCACACAGTATCAATCCCATCAGATCTCCACTGCTACCACAGTCACCCAGAACACACAAGAAATTGGGTCTCGACCATCGCTGCATATCAGAAACATCTGACGAGCTTTCAGTAGGGCAGAGGAGAAGCTACCTAGGGACCATCCAGGAAATCTGATTCCTGGAGACCTGGGTCAAATAGGTATGCTGATTAAGAGCTCCTTGGGTGATTCTGATGTGCACCCAAGGGTTCTATCCTCTGCGTTAAAACCATCAACACTTAACATTTTTTCCTCTGTATTTTTCTGCTGATTGAGCCATACCGCAGACACAAAGCAAAGAATAATCAGTTCTGTTCCCCAATCCACAGATAAGTTACTGTGTATCATGGGCTCTAATTTAGTGGAGTAGACATTGGTGAGTTCATGGCTTTGTCTCTCATTAGTCTTTTATTGCATTCCAACTTGTGTGACTTTCCATTCCACAATCAACACACAAATATGTTTAAAAGATACCCAAGCTGCTTACTAAGGAAAGTGGCTTTTATTTTACTCTTATCCATTCAATAGATGCTTGATGAATGAAATCGAGATACATCCACCCACACACACACACACACAGACACACATGTCCATTATAAACGAACTCAGCTAGTTACCCTCAGAGCAGATTACAGAAACCTGTTTTGCTCTGATCCTTAAAACAACAGATGAGTTGTATGCTTACAGGCAAGGAGAATTTAATCATAGAGAGCAACCTGAACACAGGCGTACAAGGCGGAATCTGCCAGGAAGAAGTGTAGGTGTTTTATACTAGCAAACAAGACGGGGTAAAGAAAGCACTATTCCAAGGGAATCTCTCCACTCAACGGATCTTTTGTGACCAGTCTTTTACTGCCATGACTTTAAGACTAGGGCCAAAAGACCTACTATTTCCAGAGCTACGTCTCAGGACATCAAGTTCATCAGCAACTGCCTGAGCCCTTGCCCAGATTGAGGCAGGTGCTTAAAACTGTCTGAAGCAGCTTGGCCAAGAATTTAACCACATACGAAACCCTCTGAGTCAGGACAGAAATGAAGGCAAGAAAGGGGCTTCCAGAGTAAAAGGACCCAATTTGATATGTGGCATTTTCATTTCTACATCTTTCCAAGGCTGTTCCTACTGAGTCTTACACACTCACCTGCCATAAACCCTCACATGAGCTACACTGTCCCTGGGTGGGGTATTTTGGGTGAATTTATTACCACCCACCCATAGTGCAGAATAGCTAAAGGCTTCATTAAAGCCAGGAAACCTCCAAAAGACTCACTTGAGGATGCAGGCCAAGGGACGGCAGATGATTATCAATGAAGAAATCTTGGTGGTTGTCTGATTCTCAGAAAACACCTAACACTAGGGAGAAGCAAGTTATTAAAAAAGACAATAAAACAAATAAATCAGCCTTCTGGGTTCACATAAATATTTTGCTAATCAGTAAAAGGACAATAAAGGGAATATAGAAAGAGTACCTAACATTTAATAGGATTTGGGTAAAATATTGCACTTTCCAAAAGTTACTCGAGTGCAACAGCAGTTTATGAGCTAAAATTACTTTTCTAATGACCAAGATACTAATTTCTTCTTCAAAACCACAGAGAAGGACCCATACAAACAACATGGAATCACAAAATGATCCCCAGCCCTGAACTCATCTTTTCCCTTCCCGAAACTGCAGACACATTTCAGCACAAACCCACTGCTCTTTTCATCAGAATGGAACCAGAGGGAGCCAATGTTGCTCCAAGCTACACACCTGTGCACAAATTAAAATATCTCCACTCACATTTCCTGTGCATCAAAAACAACTAACCCTGCAAGTGTCCTTCCAAAGCCCTCCCCCAGCTCCTTCACCAAGCTCTCCAGAGCCAGTAAAAGAGGAGAGGGAGGAAGCTGCAGAGGTGGAAGAAAAAAGCAGGAGACCACCTGTGGGTCTCACAAGTGGCAGGTCCATGGTGAGCTAGAGTCTGGCTCTAATCCCCACAACATCCTCTGGTAGCCTACAATCCCCCCATCCTCCTCTGGTAGCCTACATTCCCTGGACCATGTTTATGTGATGAACTGATCATTTCTCAGGGAAAATAGGTAAGAAAAATACCTGAATACAAAAGCAGTAAGTAAATACAACTATCCTCTGGGGCCCTCTCCCCGCCTGCAGATGGACTTCATCCAGATAAAGGGCTGAGCCTTCAGGAAACGGCCTCCTGATGGCAAGACCAGAGCGAGAATATCAGTGGGTTAGAGAAGGCACTGGAAGTAATCAAGGTGCCAGTCCTTGGCCAGGGGACGTGTGACTGCCCACAGCAAAAACTGACCCCTTAAGAATGCACATAAAAATAACCTAAGACAAAACT
The DNA here is from genome assembly GCA_004027875.1 of Aplodontia rufa. Lineage (NCBI taxonomy): Eukaryota > Metazoa > Chordata > Mammalia > Rodentia > Aplodontiidae > Aplodontia > Aplodontia rufa. The sequence continues at coordinate 20,461 of PVKS010028105.1, read as the reverse complement.
GAGTATGTGAACAAGGTAGAAAATCTGACAGTATCTTCTAATTATGCAATACGGATGTTAACCATGCAGACAGTGACTGTAACTTCTGAGCTGGCTTATCTTAGTATGCTTTCTGCTCCTGAGGCACATCACGAGTAAAGCCAGGAAAGAAGCAGCAACTCAACCACCAAGTGGCAGGGAACATAGACAGCACCCTGTGCTGGGTGGTGTGCATTGGTCCAGGGATGCCTTTGTGCCTTAAAGTATATTTGAGATGCAAATTCTAGGTTATGGAGCCCTCAACAATATTAGCTGTCATTCCTGGTAAATACTACACCAGTTGAGGTCAAACAAGACTATATGGATGCTACTCAGGTTCCGCACACAGACAGAAGGGCTGCAGGGCCCAACAGATTTTTCATTCCCTGCCCCCCACCTCCAAACCAGCAGCAGCCTTGTGTTCCTCAAGAGAGAGGTGTGCTGTATTTCTTTAAACTAGAGGCAGTGGTTATTACCTACCTACCGGTCACTAATGCTATTACATCTTAATTAAATATAATTGCTTTATCTACACTTATGCGGGGGCGAATGTTTCTAACACAATAGGGTACAATTTAATAATCTGCAGTGTAATTGTGCAAACACAAGCACATGGCGCTATGGAAGTGCCTGACAAAGCAGCACATGGACCAAAACAAGGCAACACTGCAGGGACACTGGGAAGCCAGAGCATTCCCACCCAAGCATCTAGGAGTCTCCCAGCCAGGGAAGCTGAAAAGAGCTGTGGCCTCCAGTAGACTTACCCATGTCCTCTAAACTTTATATCAAAAACAGCAAGTTTAGCTATAGGCGGGGGAGGGAGCCAGTTTGGCTACAAAACACAAGGGGCTTGGATCCCAGCCTACTTCTAAACAACACAAACAGGTAAGGAATTAGGTGATTAGAGACTCTACTGCCAGCAGGACTAAATATCAGCTCTTCTGGGAACATGTCTCCGCGGTCAGAATGTTGTAGAGTGGACTCCAGCACAACTTGCCCAAGGGCTGCCTCTGATCTGAATGGACCCGCTCAGGCTTTCTACTACAAGGCAAATTTTCATTTTAAGAATAAAGATATAATCATAAAAATCGGAGATAATTTACGTCTCCAAAAAAAAAGGTGAGAACTGGCTAAATTATAGCATGGCCACATTATTAAAATCTGCAGAACCATTAAAATTTCTGTTTTAGAAAATTGTTTAGAGGCCAAGGGAAATGCTCAGTTACAAAACATAACCAGTGAAGCTAGTGAAAAGGCCACAAGAAATTAACTGTGGTGAGACTGCCTCTGGGTGGTAGGATATAAGTAATTTATGCCTTCTTTAAATTTTCCCAAAGTTATAAAATGAATGGTTCATTAATAATCAGGAAAAAATTCTTCTAGAGTAGAAAAATGTAAAGATGGAAGCAGAAGCACAAGCCATGTACCTAATAGGGGCTAACGTATGAAAAGAATGAAAATTAAACTGATAATGAACTTTCTAGAAACATAGGGCTCAGGAATCTGTACAAAAATGATTTGCATTGAGACTGTTGAAAAAAGAGAATCCAAATTCTTCATAGGTTATTAGTCTGACTGTTCAAAACAGTGAAATTATTGCTAGAAAAACTTCATGCAGGAGACAAGATTACTTCAAGAGATACAGTGGGCTGAGGATGCAGTCAATGGTAAAGCACTCGCCTAGAATGTAAAAGTCCCTGGATTCGATCCTAGAACTGCACCAAAAAAGTAGAGAGTGTACATATACATGTATGTGAAATTCATCTACACAGAGTTAAACACCCATTAGAAAAATAAATCAGAGTAATATAAATCATGGTGCCTCCAAAAATGGTTGCAGGAAACTTCATTTCATAATTTTATGTTGAAACAAGAAAGTATATGTTGCAATAATGAAGAAAACCACTTGCAGGTTCTGGTAGATTCAGACATTCTGGAAAACAGGACCATGCAGAAGTCCACCCAACAGTAAAGGAGAGGGTCACCAACCCACCCTAGCAACATCTAAGTTCATGCAGCACATTTGGAGGTAATTAAAATCCCGATTCCTCCACTTGCCAAAGAAGGAACTGTTAATAAATTACAGAATCTCCCCAAAACTCTGTTTCCTCACTTGTGTAACTGTAGTGGAGGAGAGGATTAAACAAGATGTCCAGGGCTTTGTGCCCTGCCTGTGCCATGCAGGTACCTGAAGCTGCCACAGCCTTCCCTCAGTATTTAGCCACCTCCTTTCCTCCTACTCTATAAATAATAAGCAAACTTCCTCCACAAGAAAGAGAATGCCCTTGGCTCATCAGCACATTCTGATCTATCTGGCAGTTGGAATTCGCATCATAAATTAATAAAACCACAAACTGACTTTTAAATCACATCTTTGTATATTTATTTAGCATAAATCAGTTAATCAGTCTAACAGTCTGAGCCTGTAGGCCTCAGAGCTGGCTCTGAACAGAACTGAGCTGAAGACCTACATTACGGCTTTGACAAAGACAAGTTCACTCCTCCTCAGTCTTAATACAGAGCCACCGCTAACACTAAGCCTGCACAACCTCCTTTTGTGTGCCAGTCACAACTGAGGACTTATGAGGCTATGAACTGAACGGCTAGTTTCTCTGTACATACCATGAAGCCCCCTGCAATTTCTCCCAACCATGCCAGAGGCAAGCACATTCCTTAATCTGAACCTTCTTCTCTGCTTTACCAAGCTCAGCTAATAGAATCGCACGTGAGGCCTGAACCCAGCTCCAACAGGGCACCACTTCATAGACTTTCTCCCTCTAGTAATCAAGAAGTGAAATTCACCCTAGAAGTCATAAATACCAGCCCACCTCAACAATGGCTCAAATAGCAGGTTATAAACCCTAAGAAACCCTACTCTTTCCTAGACAGCCTTGTCCTCTAAAGCAGAACTCTCCTGTTTCCCTTCCACGGAATCCGCAGGAGAGGTTCTAAGCTGGTTAGCTGTCAGTTCTAAGACCTGGGGCCTGGGGGAGGGGAGCTCACGCTCCTAAGCAGAGATATTACTACATTTAAATCTGGCTCAGAAAAGAAAAATGGTATGTCAGAGATAAAATCCTGAAGAGACAGTTTTGGGAAGTCACTAACACTTCCACTGCTAAGAGAAACAACCTAGAACAGTAGTTATCAAGCTGAAGTGTCTGGCAGTTGTGAAAATGAACATTCCAAGCCCCAGTCATAGTGACTGTAGCACAAGTAGCTTAGGAACTACAACCCAGGAAAAACTGATCTGGTTCCTATTATAGGGCAGAAGCTCAGCTGAAGTTCACTGTGGGAGGCAACCCGACACACAGCTATGGGAATTTGGGCTAGGACTTAGAAAAGAAGGAGAGAAATCATGAGGACAAGGCCAAAGAAAGTCAGTGGCAGACCCCAAATACACACTGCAACTCTGCTGTTCAATCAAAATATATGGAACCAGGAGAGATCCACTTAATCTTTGTCCCCAGAATAGTCCTGTGTAAACCCAGAAGGCTTGCAGCACAAGTAGCGAATGAGAAGCAATAATGTTGGACAGCCATATCTGCAGTGACTCTAACAGTTAACAATCAAATGATTTGCGCTCGTAGAACCTGGCATCAGGGGATACCTCAGAAGTGTACCTATGAGCATCATTCTCCTAGCAGGGAAAGGGACAGAGGTAAAATGGAGATATATAAAGGTCAAATACCAGCCAGAAATAGCAATGAGTCCTTGTTCCCTAGCTTCAGAATTCCAAGTCACTTCAGGGCCACCAGGATGCTAAAAGATCCCTCAGCATCCACAGACCATTGGTTCCAGGACCTTCCTGCAGATAACAAAATCCTCAGATGCTTAAGTCCCTTATATAAAAATACAGCAGTGGTTCAGCAGTTACGGTGCTTGCCTGACAGGCGTAAATACCCAGGTTTGCGCCCCAGCACCACGTACACCACGAAATTTGGGAGCAACAAAAGCCACATGAAAAACTAAATAAAAATGGTTTCTGTATCTCTCCTCTCTCGCACTCTTTATGGGAAAAAAAAATAGCATAATATTTACATTCACATTTGCTTAAGGCATAATGGCATTAAAAAAATGTAAGAAAGAAAAGCCTGGGGCTGGAGGTGTATGTAACTCAGTTGTAAAGCAGTAGTCTAGAATAAGCAAGAACCTGGGTTTCACATCCAGCACCTCAACAAAAAGAAAAGGAAAAAAAAAGGAGGAAGAGAGAAAAAGCCTGTACATTTTTACTATAAACTTTTTATTCCCGCCTCCCCCCAAAAATTTCAGCACATGGTTGGTTGACTTCAGACACAGCACCCCTGGATACAGAAGGCCAACTGTACAGAAGTACGTGGATGAAAGTAAAAACTGCTTCTGTAAGATTTTATGTCCAAGTCTCATTCTGAATGAAGATCAGTAACCTCTACTACACGAGAGGTTGCACAACCCTGCTCTGGCCAGGGAAGCATGTTACCATTAGGGAATCAAGACAGAGTCAAGACAGAAAAGGGGAAACAGAATTAACTTCCTGTCTCTCATATTAATCTTCGCCACCAAAGTCAGCAATAATGAGGATGAGCAAGTGAGAGAGGGGGAAAGTAAAGGCAATCAAAGAGCAGAGGAGAAACTGGAAAAGATATCTGGAACTCCAACTGTTGCAGCTGTGCTTCCTCCAGCAGCATCAAGTATGTAAAACTGGCAATCTCCCAGCAAGTGGAGTTTTGAACCTTCCACCACTAGTGGCAATCACTAAGGTTGAAACCTGACACCATAAACAAGACAGAATGAGCAAACCCTACCACCCATGCTCACTGGGTTAAAAAGGAAGACTCCACCACAGTGGTGAGGTGCTTTCTTCAAATTAGTATCTATGAGATACAGATTTAGAGATTTTACAAATTAAAACATCAACTGATATAAAATTCCAGGAGCAGAAGGATATTGGTCTTAAGTTAGACAAATGTAGTTCTTCTAGAACATAAGATCGCGTTTAATAAGGAGACTAAATATTGTTGCTCAAGAAAACTAGAGAGAGCAATGCAGTTTTGCCATTTTTTTAAACACTGAATTCAGGTTCAAGATGCCACTCTTTCAAGTTGAACCCACAGCAAGACCGTTAAAGGGCAACAGTCAATTTCAACAATACTAAGTAAGCATTCATTCATTTATTTATAAACTCGTGCAGCACCCAAAACACAGCACAAAAGATTTAAGACCAACACAAAACAAGGGGGACACATAGGATAGCAAGAAGCTCCTTTATAAGGTCTACAGTAACAATAAACAGAATGACCAGATTGTGTTGGCCAGGAATGATCTCCTCATTCAAATCCAAGTTTACAAGCTCCCTCTGTACTCTAGGAAGGAAGGCAGCAGGTGGAAATGGAAGGAACCAAAGCAGGATGGGGAAGGTGATTCAAATAAATCTAAAACAAAAGTAGCAAGAGCACATATGTACACTCTTATACTTTCAGAAATATTTGCAAATCAAAACACATAACAAACAAGACTTTTGAAAACTTGGAAGTGAGGAAAGGGGGACAGAATGGGGCCACAGATCTCCCAATTCAGCAGCTCTGAGGTGGACACAAGGGCAGAAGAACATGGCCCCACGTGAGCCCATTCGAGTATACTCCTACAAACAAAGACTTTGAGCACCATCAGCTTCGGCACTCAGAATTCACTTCTTACTGAGTGATTTGAAAGGCTGTAGGAGAGATGAAAGGCTGTAGGATTTTAATACACTGAATTTTCAGTTTGTCAGCTTCCATCAACAATGTGAGGTACCATGGGTCTAACGCATACCTTCTAGGACTGAAACATCTCTCTCCAACAGACCAACGACTGTCCTCTACCTGCAATATCCAATCATAACAATGGGCCCAAAAGCTGTTATAACTGAACCAGTTTGATGGCTTCTCAATGAAGGAGCCTACATCGTCCTGAACTCTGCTGTTACTGGGTCCTGAAGAACCAAAGCTGGGCATGCAAACAGTAGTGTCTGGGCTAAAGGCATCAGTCACGCTTCTGAGAGGGAGTAAGAGAAAGAGGAGCAAGGCCACAACGTTTAAAAGCAAGGACACCCTGAGCAAACTGCTAAGGCAAGCCCAAGCAGGGCTCAAACCTGACTCAAATGGCAGGAGAAACTCTAGATGTTTCACGAGCAAAATGCTGAGCTGGTGGTTTAAGACAAACAGCAAAGCTCTGGGATAACTTCTTTCCTCTTTATAAGGAATAAGAAATGAATAAGCTGCTTTCAGTGATGTCAAGACTCCCTCTTCTTAAAGTACAAACTGGCCTAATAATTTTGGATGTCCCAATGGCCAAAACCAGCGAATGGCACTGTCTGCTAATTCTGCCATGCAGAACACAGTGCACTCCCTCATAACAGCTGCAGTACAAGGTAAAGAAAAAAGAGGGTCCAAGGAGAACAGGGCGCGCACCGCATCCACACTTAACAGGGAGCACGTGGCACATCAGCAGCCCCTCCTCAGAGCTCCGCCTACAGCTCCTGCAAACCAGTCATTCTAAAACAGGGCTCCAGCTGGAGAAGCAGATGCTAAAGGGAGCTCCATATGAGTAAGAATGTGGCTGTCTCCTAATGCAGCCCACCTTACAAAAAGAGAGTCCATTCTACCTCCCAGCCTTCCTGGGAATGATGAAGAAAATGCCCTGGGAAGGACTTAGTGACACAATCAGACCAGGAAAAGTTGTATACCCTGCCCATCCTGCACCCCTAAATTATGAACAAGGAGTAAATCTGGAAAATACAACAAGATATTAGATAATAAATACTCCAGTATCAACTGCGTGCTAGGCAGCTAGCTAGCAACAGAGCTGAAGAAATGACAAATCTACTTGACCCAGAAAATCAAACTGAATAGAGAAGAGGGAAAAAGATAGAAGGGAATGGAGAGAAAAATGAAAACATATTTAAAAGCAGAAACTAAAAACTATAGGCATCCAATATATGGGTGTAGTCAAAACCATCTATCCAGAAGAAGCAACCAAATTCTGGCAACCAATGTCTGAACACAAAGATGCAACCAATTCCCCATACACAAGGTATATTCTGTTTAAGTACCCAATACAAGGAAGCAAGGATGAAGGAGATTACAACAACTGATTACACTCTAGCAGAGGAATGAAAAGGTAAGGAACACAGTCTCCAGATTGTCTTCACAGGCACATTGCATAGAGATCCTACTGTGAAACAGCAATACACCCGGGCAACCACCAATAAGATACTGAACGGGGCAAAGGTATCAGAAGCCCCAAACAGGCAGGTTTCATAGCAGAGGGTAGATTAAGGACTATAAAAATGGGAACAGCCCCTAAATTGACCACAGGTTTTCAAAGCATGGCTGAAATGAAAAGTGACATCAAAAATATGCCTAAGCAATAGGCCTGTCATTTGCAAGGGAAAAAAGCAAGCATCAGTGTCCTTCAGCTTCTCCTTCTAGTCTCAGTTCTGAAAAGGTTTTGCTGAAACAGAGGCATGAACAACTGATGCTCTCACCCATAATCCATCATCCCATCTAAAGTCCACCTGCTAACCACAACACACACTAGTCAGGATAGTCCCTAAAACTATAAACGCCTTATTAAAGAAAATAAGTTCCCAGAACTATATGGGCCTATAATACATACATGAGGAACTTAAATGTGTGATTTTTGAACTGAACAAAATTCTCCCATTCCAAAGCTAATTAGCCCACCAAGGAATGAAACCTACAGCCCTGGCCTGCAAAAAATGCAAAGCACTGGCTGACGGCACCAAACTTGCCTTGAATATAAATGTTATGCAAAAAGAAAAAAAAAAAAAGTAATTTATCTAAACACAGTGTAGGTAGCTCTGCAATCAGTATCTCATAAATAAAGAGAGAAAGATGAAGGGAAAGCTCTCTAATTGATTTTAAAATTAGTTCCTGCGAAGAAATAATCTGACAACCAACAAGGTCGGCCACAGGGAAAAAAAAAATAAAAAGCAAACATATAGCCCTGAGTAAAAAGTGCATCTAGAGACTTCAGTGAATCAAAATACATGAACTACTATGAAAGGAAGATATTCAGAAAAGCCTGAACAATAGCAAAGGTGCTAAAACAAAGTCAATTGGAGACCAATCTTCAAAAGCACTTAAAATCCTGAAATTAACCCCTCTGGTGGACTGAACCCAATCTGCACTGTGCTCATGGAAGAAGCCACATTACGAGGAACACCACCACATGGAGAGGCAGGGCTGGTCAATCCAATGGTGGCAACTAGACGAAAACTGGAAGTGGGGAAGAGGAAGTGTCTGCAGAAAACTAAGCTATGTGTGACCTGGCCAGCAAAACTAGCCATCCAATTAGGAAGCAGAAAAAAACAGGAATGCAAAATCTCTCCCGGGGGACTGTTAGACACCAGGACACTGGCTCCAGCTGAAATGGTGCTCAGAAGCACGCAAAAAGATGAGCAGCGGATTTGGAGGTTTCAAAATGATGCCCACTCAAAAGCAATATATGGAACTAGGTCTGATACCTCAGCAGATAGTTTGAGTTAAACACTTGAGAAATGCCTAATGTATTCACAGCCCTCTGCAACATTCTGAAAAATGGACTATGACAATGATAAAATCATGCCATTCCTGGACTCGTGGACTGGAGACCTCACAATGGCACACAGATGTGTACATAAATGAACAGTTCAGGATGTGATGGAGAATGGAAAGACTCTGTGTATGGAAGTCTCGGGCCACAAGGTGCAGCCAAGAACCAGGGCCAAGAAAGAGGCTTCTCCCAGCACAGCAAGGATGTTTGATGGTCACAGGACAGTGAATATGATGGTGTCGTCAATTCCAGAAACAACAGAGAATTACTGCAGCTCACAGACTGAGAGGAGGCAAGAAATATGAACACACAAGCAAGATACAGATATACTGAAAAGGTAGAAGCGTGTGATAGTGATGATTAAAGAACAAAGAAAGAGAGAGATGAACTGAAAGAGGTAAATGCACAGGTTCAGAGGAGGCTTAACCACTAAGACCCACTAGGAGATTGTTAAATTTCCACAAATATTATTTGAAAGAGAGTGGCAAGATCATAGGAAGGGGATATATAACTAAAGAAAACATAATTTGTAATAGGGGGAAGAAAGCAAATCAAAGGGCAACAAGATAGGCACACACTGTCTTCTCCAGTTTAAAATTCACTTAGATCAGAAGAATATACATTTTAGGAAACTGCTATCTTCCCAAATACCCAATGCCTTGACTCATCACAAAGAGTCAGGCTTGGCCCCAGTGACCTCTCCAGCTGAGGAGCAGGTCACAACAACGCTTTAAGAGATGGCACTAGATATTCATCTTAGAATACAGGACACACACATTCTAGAATCTTAAATAGGTGAGCAAAGACCCACCCATAGTCTCCTAATAGTAAAATTTTTTTTGTCTTTTAACAAAGGAGGTTTCAAGTGTTCTCAAAAATATCCAGATCAAACAAATTTGAAACTGGTACAGAATGCAGCTGCCAGCGCTGACATATTCTACGTCTTTTGATCACATTGCTGTAGTCCCCAAATCTCTCCATTGGAAACTGGTGAAATGCTATATCCATTTCAAAGAGCCTCTGCTTTTCTCCAGGGTCCTTAAAGCCACGCTTTGAGTCCCTCTCTAATTTGCTGTTTGCCTTATGCTCCCATCAAAAGTGTGCAATCACAGTCAGTGGGTTTATTGGCTTGCCCCTACTTCACTTGGGACTCCAACCCCATAGCTCTCTGTTGTTACGCATTCAATGGCAGCATCCTCTGACTGAGGGTCCAGAGGAACCACTCATCTTGCTTTCAGAAATCTAAACTAAAGGGAATAGGTTGAGAACCGCTTTTAATCGTGCCTAAATGGCAAAGCACCCTGGGGGCACTGTACAAGGATGGAGTTATCAGAACCTGAACTGGCCCTGCCTCTGTCAAAAGGCCCTGAAGAATCCCAGGGTACCAGTGATAAAGCACCTACCTACAGCTCTTCTCTACCAACTGCCTGCCCAGAGACCAGGCCTGGGAGACAACTCCCAAAAATGAGATTAGGAAGATTGCATCGCCAACAAATTGAATCCTTTAATGTCCAGGTCTGAATATCTGGAGCCCTGGGGTGAAAGAAACTTTGTGAGTTGAGGGAGTTCATAGGAAGGAGGCTGAAAGGGTAAATGGAAACTGAACAGGCACTGAACGCACCAGACTACAGCTGTAGGGGAAACACCACCCTCAGTTTCCAAACTCAAACTCAACTACTTTGTGTGGAGGGTAGGGGCAGGGCGGGATGAAAAGAAATAGAGCCAGAGAGAAGAGGGAGAAACAGACTAGGGGAGAAAGGAGTTTGAGAAAAGGCCCTGCAGCTGAAAGCAAACTTTCCACACTAAACACCTGGTGATTGGGTAAATTATGTACCTGTTTTTCAAGGTAAATTTCAGCTCCATATCTCTCTGCCAACTACAATAGCACTGCTAGAGCAGAATTCATGGGGAATAAGTCAGCCCCTTCTTTGGATGCCTGAGGGTTATTTCCTTTGTCATTAACACTCTAAGTGTAATACAAAGCCCACTGCAGCCCTGAGCAATAGAGCACTAGGCTTTCCAGTTCCAGATCAAAGCCAAGTGTGCCCTAGGAAGTCCTGAGATTGCACAATGTGCTACCTCCTTCAAGACAGCAGCTCAGAAAACCCATAGCCCTTGTCCGAGACTTAGCACTTATTTCTTTATGGCAAACAACTGGCTAAAACAAGCCCTACGATTAGAGAAACCCTGATGTATGTCTGGGTTCATGAGAGTACCACATACGAGTGCTCTACACTGGCTTTCAGCACGAAGCAGTGACCATCCCATCTGAGGGCCCTGACAAATCCAGAAACCCAGTCAACACCACCTGACACAGCACACTGGAATCCTGAGTGAAATTCCACACACTCCTTGGACCCCTCCCATCACATTTTCCATCAACACCAGGGTCAGAAGCTACCTGCAAATCCCAGGTGACGCTGGAAAACAGCTGCCCAGGGAGGAACTGTTCCTTTGATCATCATTTTGTCCAAGCACTTCCCTGGCTCCAATTAGAAAATAACCCAAAAGGGTGACTGGAAGTATACAGTAGCCTTGGGCAAAACCTTGTCTTCCTGTATAATTTAAAAGAAATGAACTGTCTCTGTGTGCCAAAAAGAAAATCCAATTTGCCCTATTATCCCCCAAATTTATAGATGTCTCACCGATCTATATTAGTTGATGACAGGCTACTCGAGTTTCTAGGGCACAAGGAAGAGAAACTATAAAAGAATCTCCTCACTGCTTTCTTGAAGGGCAAGCCCCATCAGGTCCTCATCTGGGAGCTCACAGGGAGGCCTTCCCCACAGCAAAGTCACTCGCTGCATGCCATCTGCCTGCCCTTGAGGGTGCTCATGCCAAAGATCCCCTCTTTACCACCTCCTCGAGTTCCCTAATCTGCACCCTTTCCCACTTGGCTCTTTGGTTTAGAAAAGGCTCCAATACCATAAAAGCTATCAGGTTGTATTTTTCTCCATTTCAAAGCCACCAACCCCTAGAAAACACCCAGTGTTTTGAAAGAAGGTGATCTCCCAAGTGTCTGTTTCGCAATCCACAATCCATCCGTCACATTCTTTTCAAGCACCCTGTGTTTCTGCATCATTCCCAATTCCTAAAACATATTTTCCAATATTTTCCTTGGAGATTCTACCACCCCTGTTCTATCCAGGGCCAGAACATGTTCTCATACATGCTGTGCCTTGTATCAGGGCACCAGGCCAAAAGGACAAAAAGAAGAGGAACTGACATTCAGCCTCCATTCTGTTTGCCAAGTGTGTGCCCTGATGTGAGGCTCCCTAGATGAGGGGACACCCTTCTCTAATTTGAACAAAGGTGCCACATGGGCTAACAGAGGTCTTGGCCCCAACATCTCTGGGCCCCCTTGTAGTCGTGACAACAGATGGGAAGTAGCAAGGGAAACTGAAAACCCACGACTTTAAGTGGATGCCTATTGCCAAGGCTTTCCATGTATGGTTATAGCCATACTGGGAACCTCAGATGATCTTTCCTCCTGCAGGCACATTATAAACCTCTGTTAACTTTAGGGTAAGCACAAAGGAGAATCTTATACTCTTTAAAAGTGCTCTGGAGAATTTTTTAAGCAGAAGGACAAGTAGTCTGAATCCTCTAATGTGAAGAGGGAGTACAGGAACAACACTCACAGTTCTTCCCCAGGGTCTTATCAAAAGAAGAACCAGAACTCCTTGCTGCAGATCAGTTTTGATCTGGTATTATCTTCTTTTATAAATGCAAATTACTTTCATATCTTATATATTCAAACTACCAACACAAGAGTTCTTAAATATAAACATGTCATTCCTCGGTTCTTCAAAACCTAAAAGGCCTGGCCATACAAAGTCTTCAACGTATTACCAGGTCCATTTCTTACTACTCCCTAATATATAGCTATTGTCTATTCCAATCATACAAAAAAAAAAAACAAAACATTTTTTTTAAAAGAGGGACAGTGAGAGAGAGAGAGAGAGAGGGAGAGAGAGCAAGCGAGCAGAGAGCATCAATTTTATTTAGTTTTTCATGTGGCTTCGTTGTGTCTGTAGTGCTGAGGTTTGAACTCATGTTCTTGCGTATGCCAGGAAGGCGCCCATAACCACTGAACCAACACTCCAGCCCTCAATCATACAAAATTACTTGCAGTTTGTTGTATGGTCCACAGTCTCTCTTCCCTTTCTAAGATGTTCAGAGGACATGTATGATTTGGCTGTGCCTATGGTTTCATGTCACAAAGTGACATACCACTCACATACCATCCACAATGGTCTTCATTCTCTATTCCCCAAAACTCACCTAATTTTTGTTATTGCTGCTTTGCCAGGTCAGAAATTATCTTTTTATAGTTTTATCTAGCTAGTTTTAAACAATCCTTTAGGCCTTAAATGTCACTTCCTGAAAGAAACCATCCCAGATTATGTGCTCTCCCTGAACTGGAACTTCTTTCCCCATAGCACCTGACGTAAATGAAATTACTTGTGGATCTCTCCTACATCAAAGTTCCAAGAGGGGAGAGAGAGGACAGTGTCTGTCCTTTCTCTGTTTTGTCCACAGCACAGCACCTGGCACAAAGTAGGCAGCCAGTAAATGCTGATGATGACCAACTCACTCACTGGAATCTCTGGAACTGCATTGGCCATAACAGTAGCCACTATCCTCCTGTGGCTGTCGAGTCTTTGAAATAAGCTAGAAGGAACTGAGATACTGTACAAGTGTAAGATACACACCAGATTTCAAAGACTTAGTTTAAAAGGGGGGAGGAGAACAATCTCATTGTTTTAATATCATTAAATGTTGAAATGATAATATTTTGAATACGTTGTCAAATAAAATACATGAAAATTAATGATAATAAAGTTTGTAAATGAAGCTACTTGAAATTTTAAGTAACCAAAAAAGCCAGCCTGTGTAGCTCACTTTATGGACTTACCAGACAGTGCTGGGTTCAGGTACCCTCCCTCCCACTTGCTAATTTTTATCCTTGAACACTTCAGTGTACAGCAGTCACTCTGGAAAACCTTCCCGGACCACTCACCACAACTGTGTTCTCCAGGGTGCCCTCCACCATCATATTCAAGGTGTGTTATATTACCTGACTTCTGATGGGACCCCTCTGTACATCTTCCACAGGAATTTAATGAGCAGTAATGGAAATCACTCCTCATTTCCTTCAAAAGCCTTATGTTGTAGACTATTATAGGTAAGCCCTACTTCAACCCTCTTTAAAAATGAAATAAGCTCTCAGGACAGAACACGAAAACAAAAGGAGAAAAAAAAAAGAGGTAACCTGCCTCAATAGGGAACAAGAAGTTGCATAATCAGGATCCTGCCTGAATTAGGAAATATATTCCAATATATTCCAGCAATTTCTCATCAGCCTCTGGGCTAAGGAAATGCATCTTTCACCCACTGAGGAGCTTCAACCAAATCCTGGAAAAACTTTAAAATTCTCAATAGGTTAGTTCTCTCTTCAAAAAAACCTGCTATCATCCTACCTAAGCTACAAAGACCACCCCCTCCCTTCCTGAAACTGCTTAAAATTCAGCTACATAGTCTACATTAACATAATGCTTTGGCTGATGATGCAGGCACAAAAATTAACGTTCAAGAATTTCAAAGTTGTGGTTGCTGTGGGAACCTGAATTCCAACTGTAGGGCACAGATGCAGAATTGTGGACTACTCTCAATACTGATGAAATTGGAGATGTATATTTACTCTGTGCAATGAGGCACAGCTACAGTTACTGAAAGAACCTCATTTTGGCATTTCTAGGCTTTCATGCATTTAAATTCTCAACCTTACCACAATACTGTTTGCTGCATTAAACTGCCTCCTCTACGGAGAAAAAAGAAAGAGAATGAACTGATTGGCCAGACATTCAAATCACCCATCTTGGATGTGTTTTTTATGCATGATCTGATTCAAAAGACAATCATGATATTTTTATCTTACTCTTATGAGCTGTCTATAAACTCCTGCACAAATGAAAACAGGGTATGAATTTCAACTTGTGAAAGCACCATGACATGTGTATGTGCAAAACATTGGAAAAGCAAATTTTACATCTTTAGAACTACACAAGGGATTTTAAAAAGAAGAAGAAAGAGTTCATGGCACTGACTTTAACCACAATATTTAATTTCTGAAAACTATTCAAACACTTGATTCTGGGGGTTCTCACCAAGGACCTGATTCTATAACACATCCAGACAGACATTGTCGTTACCAGGTCAATAACAGGAGTGCATAAAATGTTTGTAAAAAAGACATACCAAACCTAAGAACATGTTCAACCACAATCCCTATCCCCAACCTCTCACAACTCAGAACGAAAATAAGTAAAACTTAGAACAGGAAAAAACTGACTAGCTGCATGCTGACTACCAACTCCTAAGAGTTTTCATCCAAAGTGTAATTTCTCAAAACTAACATAACCCAAGTCATACACGTTAGTTAAGCAAGCACATATACAGTCAAAAGACTGCACATGTGTATGAAGTACACTGTACAAAGTGGTGTAACTAATTTTAGTTGCAACTTTAGTTACTACTAGTAGGTGACCCTAGAGACTGTATACACAAAAATCCATTATGTCCTTGAGCAAAACCATAGAAATTCATATTAAAATGACCAGCAGAAATAGGTTCTACTATCGCATAGATGAGATAGTTTCTCCTCTCCTCCTTCACAGAGAAATAAGATCTTGCTAATAAACAAAACTCACTTGCCATCTCACATTGCCCAAACCTAACTGCTCCCAGGCCCCTCAGAGAACTGCCAATACTGTCCATTCCAAACGGAGCAAAGTAATGAGTATGACTGGGAAGATGTGGGCCTGCCCTCATGGAAGCCAGGTTGCAATCATCAGGAACTACTATTGCTTGGAAATTTAAAAATACTTGTCATTTTGCATTCTCACATCTGTGCACCATTTAACTCATTCTCTACCTCCTTCCCTTTGGTTTTGGCACACAGACTAACTGCTTGCACGTTCTCACCTGTGTATTCTCCCCCTCCAGTCGTGGTGGTCGGATGCTGGACAGGTGAATGGTCTTGTAGTCTCCAGAGTTTAGCTTCACAACAATGGCATCAGCATTCAGAACTTGCATCACCTGTAGACAAGAAGGCAAAATGCTCAAACTGGTTTTGATTATTCCCATCACACACCAAGAACAAGGCTCACCATTATCACAGGCAGAAAGTGAGATCAACAGTCATGTGGGGTAGATCCTCCATCGTTAGCAAAATCAGAGAAAACTGCTATAATTATCAGTACCCACAGACCTTATAATGATTTCTCAACAAGAAAGAATCTATATTATTCATGAAGATGATCAATCCTTTTTATCTTTTGCCCTAACCAAGACATGTGGTTATCTATAAAGCTTAAGAACTGGAAACCCAGTCTCTACATGTTATTGAAGATTTTCCTTGAAACAGGTTCTAAACTAAAATCAAAATCCCTATCTCCATATGAATCTAGGGGAAAATGCAAGGGTTGGATTAGAAAAAAGTACCAGCACTAGATGAGAAAGAACCAAAATAGGATAACCTAATAGAGGTGAAAAATCAAAGGCAAGTGAAGGGCAAAAAGAATTGTTCCTTAGGCATGGGAAAGAAGATGCTTAGCTGTTAATCTCACAGGCAGAAAAATTAAATTACTAAAATAGTTCCTCAGCTACTTAAGCCACCTTTTCAGAGCACTACTATGGAACTCTATTGCAGAAACCAAAATCATTAACACTGCACCACACTCTTAGCTGAGAAGATTAACTTCTAGTATGGAGTACAAGGATATCTATTCGAAGGGCAAAAGCACAAATATTCCTCTGTGAAAGTTATTAGAACATTCCACCAATGTGTGCAAAATAAAATTCCATCCAAACCAGGACAGTGCCACAACAAGATTATAATCAGAACCCACAATACAGCCAGCAGTCTACAATTCACTCAATTATATTCAGACCCTGTTGTTTCAAGGCTGTTTGATATTTTTGCAAGCAATGCTTTGCTACAAGGTAGCTGCTGACTACAAAACAGTGTCACCATCTACCGCATCTGCAGAATGAAAATCACTCTTCTCTACTTCAATCAAGGCCCATCAGGAGCCACCAGGTGGCTGAACAAACTATAGGGTCAGCTGCCACACAGTGAGAGCAGACTAGCAAAAATTTCCTTTTTCTTTTATGCATGGAAAAAAAGTAGCTAGTCACACCTTTCAGTGATGAATGTTACACTAGGAAGTATTCTAAAGGAGGCCCATTTCCTGGAAGGCCTAAGATCTTTTTTTTTTAAGTGGTGTTAGGAATTGAGCCCAGGGTTTTACACGTGGTGGCCTACCCCTTTTAGTAATTTTTAATTTTGAGACAGGATCTTGCTAAATTGCCCAGTCTGGCCTTACTTTGTGAGCCTCCTGCCTCAGCCTCACATGTAGATGGGATTACAGATGTGAACCTCAGTATCCAGCTAAGGCCTAAGACCTTTCAGCACAGGTATTTACATTCAGACTCCATCAGTAACAGTTATTCTCTACCTTTTCCAAAGACCAGCCAACCACATACCAAAAAGAGAAAAGAGAGAATGCTTGAAGGGACAAGCTGAAGAAAGAGCAAAACCCAAAAACAAGCGAGAAATTCTGCAAGACAAGAAATCACGGCAGCTAAGTACCCTCAAATAGATGAATAAGAAAGGAAAGATGACAGTTGAAACCAAGCTCCAAATCGGCCACTGTCAGGCAATGGCTAGTGGGCGGAAGGATATCCCAGAGCCTGACCATCACGAATAATGGAAGCTGCGTGGGCAGCAGTTCAGGGATCAAAAACGTAATGGACATGAGAAAGAACTGAGGAGGTTAGGAGAGGGGAAATTTAAAAATTTCCTACCACATACAAGATTAATTTGCAACCCTGACAGCAACAAAATGCCTCAAATTATCATAACCATTCTGTAAAACCTTTATGGCACATCAAGAAGGCTAAATGCTAAAACCCAAAGAGCCAGAACCCAAAAATCACCTGGCCAGGAAAACTTCATTGGAAGACCAAGAGTAATGAAAGATGTGATATGAGGTCACCCCAGGACCAAGGTCAAGGCTGGTTACCTAGGTATGGGTGGTACCAAAGGGTACAGGACCCTCCAAGGAGCCCCTTTCACCAATAACAAAAATAGGTATGTCCATGGGATTACAACCTAGAAACTAACTAGAAGGTTTAACCGCAAATTCAGATTCAATTACTCAAAGAAAAAGTAGATCTTATTTCTATTACCACCTGGACACATTAGTGGCAGGTAGAAATTCCCATTACAATGGAATATTTTCCTTAAAGATACCAGGCTCACCAAAATAAATAGGCCTCAGCTAATAATTTCCCCATTCCTTCAAAATCTCACATTTGTGCAAAACGAAAACGGATGCTAGAATATTTAAGGGCTGAGGTTTCTACAGTATGTTCTATTCACGCTGCTCTTCTAACTTCAAAGCAAAGGGGGGAAAAATTCCTCTAAGCTGTCCCAAGCAAAACAGCTAATACAGCAAATCAATACAGCTCCTCCTTCAAAAGGATACCTGAAGAATGATAAGGTAACCTTCTAGTGTCTCAAATGGACACTATTTCCAAAATTTGAATGCTAGACAGATATACACTTCCTCTCAAACCAAACGTTATTAAATTGTTAATTCCCCCAAACAGGGAAGTTCCTATTATCAAGACATGGAAACCATTCTCAACATTCTCTGCGCCCTAGTCATGCTCACAAAGAATAACACCAGAGAAAGTGTCACAGTGCTCACACTTCACCCCCGATTCCAGAATGTGAAGATTTAAGCATACCGTGTGACAAGGCACTGGTATTCGTCACCCCTTATAATGTGTTAGCAGCAGAAGCAGCAAATGAATTCTTGGAGCTATAAATTTTTAGGCCACAGCAGCAGTCTCTGCTCGGCATCTCCCTGATTAGAAACCTCCTCTTCAGGAACTGCGCACTCTGATGCTGCCAGATACGAAGCTCAGTTTTCTGGGGGTTGCGGGTAGGGTGCGTGCATGTGTGTGTACATGGGGTTTATGGTTTTCTACTTCTCTGTAAACTGTGTCATTCTGTCCAGAGAGCAAGCAGCTCCTGAGTACAGACATGGAATAAGACATAAAGCACTGGCTACAGTCACATGCTATACAATAAGTACAGAGGGGGGACTATCAAAAGCCTGCTCATCGGCACCGCTACAGACCAAGTTTGAACATAATACTTCTTACTGTGTTTTTCATCAGGTAACTGAAGTATGTCCACATTGCTGACTTTCTCCACAAGCTATGGACCCCTAATCCAGCCACTGTGAAGCATAAACACAGAGAGATCACCCAAGACCCAGTGAAAACCCACACAGAGCAATTACCACCTGGACTTAAACAACAATCATTATATTGCATGCCCTCCCCATTTCTTGAAGCCCAGTTGTTTAACGATGACAAGGTATAGGCTGAGTGCTGCCACAAGTCAAGAGAACTATGGAGTTCTATCAGGGGCGAGGGACACCCATCCCTCTCTCCAGCCCTATGCCAAAAGAGCTGCTGCTGTCTGACTTCTTCAAGCTCTGCAGCAAACAGAGGACTAAGAGCCATACAACAGCACCTGAGCTAGAAAGACCCTGTCAATAGCTACTGCTGCCACAAATTGCAATACCAGAAAGAAGCCAAAGAACCTCAGCCCAAATGGGGCTTCTTCAGGCATACCAGAGTGTCCTTTGATGAGGTCACTGCAAAGGAGATACAAATGTCCTTCAAGCTCTCTGTCATCATGACATCTGACTATTTCTACTGTTTCCTAAAGTTGATGCCATGTTTACCCCCCTTGGTCCTCACGAAAGTACAGCTACCAGCCTGTTCTTCACAAAAAATGAAGGAATCACGACAATATCAGGAAGTAAGAACCTGTAGGCACCTAATCAAAATCAGACCAGATACTATGAAATGTAGTTAAAAGGAAATGAGGCATCAGATACATTTCAACAGGGAACATCCTAAAAAATACCTGACGAACACTCCTCAAAACTGTCAAGGTTATCAAAAACAAAGAAGTCCTTCAGTCAATAACAACATATCATACAACAAATGTTCCACATTCATGTAAGACAGTAGGAAAACTAGGTTGGGAGTAGAGGAGTAATTTGACAGAGCTATCTATTATCTGCTGTAAAACTGTCCTTTAAAGTTTTTTAAAGCCAGGTAAATTTTTTTAATGTCTTCTAATTCAAATCAGCAAATTGATTTGCTAATATAAGCTGCAAACCAAGTCCTTCAACAGAGTCCACCTTTCTGGCCAAACCATCCCCGAAATTCCTTTTCACTTGAAAGTCATATGACAAAAATCAGGTGAGTGGTTAGTATTTTTTGATTCTCTCCATATTACCATAAAACAATATACTAAAGCAATCTAGATAATGCTCAAAATACTAAGTATCCTTCCTTAAAAATCATAACAGAGGGTCAATTCCACTCAACATAGTCCTAAAGAAAGTCCTAGTCAGAGCTACTATGTAAGGAAAAGAATAAAAGGCATACAAATTGGAAAGGAAGAAATAAAAACTTCATTCGTTGTTCTTGGAGATTTACTCACCTATTTAAAAAAATTAAAACAAGGCCTTTGCTGGTAAATGGATGGAAATGGAGAAACTCATGCTGAGTGAAATTAGCCAAACCCAGAAACTTAAGAGTCAAATGTATCCTCTCTCATATGCGGAAGCTAGAGTACAATATAGGAAAGAATGAGAGAATAATAAGTCTAGAAAATACTCAAACACAGATGACCAATTGAACTGGGGGCAGCCTCCCAGACTTTAGGGCAGAGAGTGTGTAGAAAGCAAGGGGGACTGGGCAGAAAGGGTAACGG